>JAUJYV010003220.1:0-10480 GCA_033995625.1 Ophyiulus pilosus | reverse complement strand
TCGCACAATTCGGGGATTCCCCTATCCACGTCACTCGTTATGCGAAACAAACGCTCGTTAAGCGAGTCATTTTTTAACAATTTATATTGCTCGTTATGCGAATCACTCGTTATGCGAGGTGCTCGTTAAGCGAGGTTCCACTGTACTGCAACTCAAAGTGAAATCGGCAGCTAATCTATCTCTCTTCTCTATTAGCCGCATCCAGTAGTGGTTGATTTGTACCAAAATAAAATGAAGGAAAAGTTGACGTTCGAAGGTACCATTGTACCCTCATTAGTTCCTCCTCTGCCATGGACCTCCATTAAAAGTGGGGGTTACCTCCTTTCATCTGGTATGTATTATTTCTAATGAAAGCGAGACTCACACATTTGCTACCCTTGCAGGATGTTTAGTTGAAATTCAGGCGATTGAAATCAGTGGCGGCTCGCGTATAGGCACTGTGGAACTGCAGCACCCCCTGTTTCCACTTCATATTACCAATACAATTTAATATAATGAGTCCTTTTTTCTTTAAACTTGTACTATATATAACTAGTAGCCATCTCCCCCAGTTTATACAAAATTCTTTGTATGGAACTGTGCACTTCACAGTTCCAGCGGTGTGGAGTTTGACTGTTGTGTGCATGCGCACATAGGAAGCTACACGCGAGACTGTAAGGGAATGAGAGCCCTGTCGCTCCCACAGTGCCGACCGTTTGACTGTTGTACTTAATTTTAAAACAAAGGCTAACATTTTTCTGGAGCAGCACCCCCATAATTTTAGCTATGAGCAGCCACTGATTGAAATGGTGTAGTGGAGGGCAGCCAGATTTGTTAAGGGCAACACCTGAATAACGCTTGACTCAATTCTTTCTTTAGAAAAAATTATTCGACTGCCAGATGCCGCGTGTCATCAAAAAATAAAGCTGGCACAGACTCCGAAACAGCAGCTTTTTCCCCTTTACGATTCGCTGAACCAGCTAGGAGAATGCCCGTGGAAAATCAATAAGCCGGTATACAGATAACACCTATTTTTTATGCCATTATTTAAGTTTTTGTTAACTAAAACTTTCATCAAAACTCATTTACCAGATTCTGGACATCATTCTCGAAATTTTCAACAATAAGGGGGATGAAGGTTTAGACATTCCTCCTCCTTCATCCGAATGTCCGCCATTTCCTCCTATGAATATGTAAGTAACAGTCCATGACCTTATCCTTATTCTAGGCCATATGTCGGCATAATATATTTCGGTCGTTTTCATGCTAGGGATATGAGCAAAGAAGAAAGAGTCAAAGCATACAAAGAGAGGAAAGCATTGAAAAATAAGCGGACTGAAATGCACAGTTTGAGGTGTGATAGCCTTTACAAACTATCGATAGCCAATCACGTAAGTTTTCATTAGTTATTTTTTAAATTTCGTATTTAAAACAAAAAATGATGACCAAAATAAATCTGCGGTATGGGTCTAAACGCTTTCAGTATATAAAGATAAGGGAATTGATGTTATGATACCAGGCGTAAGCCTTGTAAGTTCATCAAAATAAAAGAAACTGAGCTTCGTTAATGCGTATATGGAAGGAGGGGGTGTTACCCAATTTCAGGAGAATGCTCCTACGTCAGTAGCGACTTAGATATCATTGTTAGATTGAATTTTTACCAAATCAGGAGAATCACCTGGTAGGCTATTTCATCGTCTAGTCGCATGCAAAAAAGGACCAATAGTATGCATCCGTCTTGGCACGAAGCTCGGTCAAAGGATTTGAGTGATTATGTCTACTCCTAGAGTGGTTATTAGGCGTTAATATATGGGAAACAAGATGTGAATTAGGAGAAAGATTAAAACGCTTGAATAAACCCATAGATAACGTTTCACGTCTGGACCTCAACGTGTCCCAATTTAGAGAGTGGAGCATTTTGGTCACACTCGCAGAATGTTGATAACTGCCATTAACAAATCTGGCTTCCCTACGCTGAACCATCTCTATATCCTGAATATGAACCGTCCTCTAAGGGTTCCAAACAGGAGCGCAATATTCAAACATTGGGAGAACCAGAGCTGCGTAGCCAGTTTCCTTTACATTTTTCACACATTCTCGAAATACAGGTTGAATAAGTCTAAGGTGTTGGTTTGCTGCACCAACAATTTTTGTGAAATGGTGATTTAAAGAGAGGTTTTTGGTAATATAAACCCCCACATACTTGACAGTATCAACGACAGCGAGTTGAACACCATCCAGCCAGTACTCGGGTTGACAAGTTTTACGTTTACGAGAGAAACGCAGCACTTCGCATTTCACCCTATTTAATGTCAACCCTTACTAACCTTACTTTATTTCTCATTTAGTTTCGTGACAAGATATTCTGGTTCCCATACAACATAGATTTCCGTGGAAGAGTGTATCCCTGCCCTCCACACTTCAATCATCTCGGTGAAAACAAATGATTTTTTAAAAAATAAAATTGCATGATTGCGCTGTTAAAAGCAGTAAGTGAAACGTTCAAAATGTTTTTAATTCTCAGGAGGAGATGTGGTCAGAAGCATACTGCTGTTTGCCAAAGGAGAACCTTTAGGCGAAAACGGCTTGGATTGGTTGAAAATTCACCTCATCAATTTAACCGGACTGAAAAAACAGTTAATAGCAACACGATCTAAAACGTCAACAAAAATCTTGTTCCGCACTATTGTCTAATTCTCCTTATTTCGATTAAAGGGAGGATATCAAAACACGCTTGGAATACGCAAACGAATCGCTTGACGAAATCATGGATTCTGCTGACAATCCGTTAAATGTTAAGATCAAACCTGTTGTTGCGATTAGTTAATCCGGAAAGAATATCTCGTTACAATTTTTGTGTGTGGATTTTAGGGTCGAAGATGGTGGGCGAAATCGGATGAACGTTGGCAAACATTAGCATGTTGCAAAGAAATTGCAATTGCTATACGATCACCAGATCCGAAGAAACACGTTTGCTATTTCCCAATTCATCAAGTAAGCGAGAGAAGAAGAAAATGTTTAAATCGATGCTACAAGTTGTTTCTTTACTAAGCTCGTACTGGTTTTTTTTATCTCTTGTCCTAGGATGGCTCGTGTAACGGCTTGCAGCATTATGCTGCCCTAGGACGCGATGAACACGGTGCCAAACAAGTTAATTTGTATCCGATGGCTAAACCTCAGGATGTATACACTGGTGTCGCAAATTTAGTAAGCAGATGTTGTTGTCGTATTAGCCCTAGTCAAGGAATAGATTTCTGGCATTGAATAGATTTACGTGGAGTGGACAATATGCATGACCTCGACAAATTTAAATCCGTCCTGCGATTCAGTAGGAGTCGCAACTAACAATGGTATCGTTGCGAGTCAAGGCACAACTGTGGGTGAGGATAGATTTATAATCGGCTGAAAAATTTCACTAGCACTAGCACACACGTTAACATCTTTAAAAAGGTCGTCCATTTTACTTTCGTGAAGGACGAAATCCATTCCGTGGATTTGGCTATTGAATTTTAAGCATAACTTGAGATAAAGGCGGATACTAATGAGCAATATTTAAATCTCAACAGGTGGAACAAGAACGTGCTAAAGATGCGCAAAATGGCAACGAGATCGCCAAAGTTTTGGAAGGCCACATTAAAAGAAAGGTCAATTTCCATCGTTATCGATATATGTAGGAAAATAAGGAGTCGAGTTGTGTGCGTAATTTAAACGTTTTCCCTTCTAGGTCATTAAACAAACTGTGATGACAACCGTTTACGGCGTTACGCGTTATGGAGCCCGTGAACAAATTGACAAGCAACTTAAGGACCTCCCCGACTTCCCGCAAGATGAGGCCTGGGCGGCATCCTTATATTTAACTCAAAAGACTTTCAAAAGTCTTCAGCAAATGTTTACGGCTACAAAAGAGATCCAGGCAAGCATATTTGATTTTCAAACTCTTTGAAGTCTACAAAACCTTAAAGGTTATGGTGATTTTGTCCAAACTTAACGTACTGACTTTGCACATTTACGTAGGACTGGTTTACGGAAATCGCTAAGCTCGTTTCAAAAGTGTGCGGTCAACCGTTGGAGTGGGTTACCCCTCTAGGCCTGCCAATCGTTCAACCCTATCACAAGCCAGTAAAGTCCGTGATGTCATTAGGGATGGTAAGTCAAATCGCATGTACGGTCAACTGCATAGCCCTCACGGTCATAAATAGCTTTATGCAGGCCCTCAGTGATATTTTGGCACAACTTTTTTTTTCCAGGGGAATAAACGACAAAAGGGCAAACATTTCAAAATGGATATGTTTCTGTAAGCTAATTTTAAAACATTACCTAATATGCGAAACTTAAATTTACAGGGCCATGACTAAGTTTTTTTTTGTTTTTTAGTCGTCCTAATGTCATGAAACAACGAAATGCATTTCCACCCAATTTCGTTCATTCTCTCGACTCTGCACATATGATGTTAACGTCGTTATTTTGCCAAAGGTAGGCAATTTTAAATTGGACAAATTGCGGCCCTAGCCTTTACGAATTTCTTAAAATTGTTCTTATCTCAAAATAGGGAAGGAATTACATTCGTCTCCGTGCACGATTGTTACTGGACCCATCCATCGAAAAACGTTGATATAATGAACATGGTACGTGGCGTACGTTTAATGTTATTTACCATACCATGTCTGGCGGTTTGCAAATAAGTTTGTTTCAATTTCTTCTCTAGATTTGTCGGGAACAATTTGTGGCGCTACACAGCGAACCCATTTTAGAAAATCTGTCAAAGTATTTATCAGAGATGTACAGTTACTCGGAAAGGTAAGTTTAATCGGCTGATGCCTTTTTCTGTAACCTCGATTATATCCTTCATTTCTTAACTACCCGCAACAAACCACGTGCATCGTTTTATTTTAAGCGAATTTGATAACGATGGTTCTGTCAACGATTTGGCAAAGAGGACCCTCAATAAAATTCTCTTGCGTGTGCCCGCCACAGGTAAGCATCTTATACATTTAGCAATTTGGGAAAGAATTCTTAAGGGGGTTCGTACCCAATTTCAGGAGAATGCTCCTATGTTAGTAGCGACTTAGACATCATTGTTAGATTGAATTTGCACCAAATCAGGAGAATCGCCAGGTAGGCTACGTCTAATCGCATGCAAAAAGGAGGACCAATAGTAAGCATCCGTCTTGGCGCGAAGCTCGGTCAAAGGATTTGAGTGATTATGTCTACTCCTAGAATGGTCGTTAGGCGTTAATATATGGGAAACAAGATGTGAATTAGGAGAAAGATTAAAACGTTTGAATAACACCATAGATAATGTTTCGCGAACACACAGATAGAAAAGCATGCGCCGCTGAAAAAAGGCTCGTGCGGCAATGGAACACTAGAAAAGAAACTTTTTTTGGAAATTGTATGGATACCAGTTGTTGTAATATTTTGGAATTTTTGTTGCAGGAAACTTTGACCTCAGGAATGTACGGAAATCGACTTTTTTCTTCAGTTAGATCATGCATTTACATTACGTGTAATTATCTTAATTTTATAAGTGTATGATGTAGAAGGGAGATGCAATTTTGTTACGTACAATAAAATATTGTAGGTACGCTCTAACTTAGTCTCCCAAGGTTTTATTCACACGAAAAAGCACTTTAGAGGAAATCTTTGGTCCAGTTTTTAAATAAATTACTAAACAAATCTTCAAACTCACCAATAACTTAATCCATGATGGCATATCGTACACCTTTTCGTTAATGTCTTTACCGGTTATTAGTAAAATCCGTAGTTTATAGACCTCTTCTTTTCGACTTCAACATATCTTGTTACATTCTTCTCCTCGGTTATGAGGTCTACGATAGCTCGCATTATTCCCCCTTCTCGTGTGCCTGAATCCCATTCGGTGCAACCGGGATGGCTGATTTTATAATCTAGTATGCTGTCCAGCTCGGCTCTGAGTTTCTGATTGCAAAAAAAAAAAAAACGTCACACGTGTTCATACATCGGATACGTTAGACACGTACAGTAGAACCCCAATTATCTTGACTGTCCGTATTATTCGAGTAAGGTTCGCACCACATTAGTTCTGATAATCGAGGTTCCACTCCACTCAAATGTCGACACTATTATTTACCAAAATTAATTCAGCAGTTGCTTTGGGGCAATGAATCTTGATGTAATTGTCCACCTTTATTAAATCCGATTCACCTTCTCTCAGGGAAGCGACGTTATTGCCGAATAAAATCAAAGGTAACGGCCGTGCAACGGTAGAATCGTGAAGGAAGATTTTGGTACTTTTCAGTTTTAGGTGGTAAACCAGCCAAGAGGTTTCAAAATCCGTCTCGGTGCTGTTCACGCTTTTCAAATGTAAAGTAACACGGCCGTCTTCTCTGGTATTAATTGCAGGCGGCCTACAAAATAGTGAATATAAACAGTAAGAATAGAGGGTTAACTGAAAGCCCCACGGGGATTTCAGAACTCTACAGTACGAGAATCAAGACATCCATCAGTTAGAGGATTTTTGCAAGTTTGCGTACTTCAGAGTTCGGAAATCCTGGAGGGACTTGTAAACAGACCTGAACTTAAAATAATAAGGTAATTACCTTTTATTTAATTTTTGCGACTCCCCCGGACGTGCTTTAATCTTAATTTTGGCAATATTTGGGTACAATCCCGCGCAAACGATTGCTTGGATGAGTTTTAGGTTTTCTGAAAGCAATATCGGAAACTTGTAATGCCTAGCAACTGACTTCAAAAACATCTCAAAAATTTTAATTTGGATGATTACCAGAATTCCTGTTGGCTTCTTCTGATTTTGGATTGGCCGAATTAATAAGTTTTACGTCGAAAAGATATTCGGCAAGTTGTTTTCGCATTTTTTCGAGCATCTACGCGGTAGAGAAAGTGGTAAGCGTTTTTATACCAAATAGCAAAACTACAATAACGTAAAAATATCTCTAGAGTCACAAAGTCCTGGCACTGACACAAACTGAAAACGGAACATGAACACGTTGTATGAACACTATTTTCAAAGAATTGTCCTTCTGCAACAACACACCTCTGCCAGCGTTTGCACAATTGTTCAAAACATTTTTGAAACTCATTTTTAGCAACCTCTTTCAATGCAATCGTCGAATTTTTAATAACATCGTTTTCATCAATAAACCGTCGGCCCTTTAACAATTCTTTCATCTTTGGAAAAAGGTAAAAATCACATGGGACCAAATCAGGAAAATAGGGGGGTGAGGAAGTGCCACAGTGCCTTGCTTGGCTAGGTATTCTTGCACCAGAAATGCTCTGTGCGCGGGAGCATTGTCATGAAGAAGTTTCCAATCTTTGGTCGCCCACAAATTTGGTCGTTTCCGCCGAATCGCATCTCGAAGACGTGTAAGGACCATTTTGTAATGGACCTCCGTGACATTGTCTGGTCACCATAAACTTTACGAAGCATTTCACATGTTTCTGTTGGAGTTTTGCCCAATCTGTGGCAGAATTTAATGTTTGCGCGTTGTTCGAAAATCGTCATTTTGAAAATTCGACACTAACATCTAACAACGGTCAATTAAACACGCCAGGGCACATGGAACAATCTCTTTCACGTGGACCATTCCCTTTTTTTAAAGAGGGGATACTGGCAGACTTATTTCTACAAAGCTCCTATGCTTGCCAGCCTTCCTTTCGAAATTATAAGCTTAGTGCCAGAACTTTTTGACTCTAGAGGTATATACGGTCATATGTAACTTACCAACAAAGTGTTTGTTGACAAAAAGTTAGCTCTGCAATATCCGTAGGCATTCCTTGAATGTCTGGCCGACTCCCAACCCTGTTTTATTAGAAATCATGAGATAATTTGCTTAACACTACTTAAATTAAGATAGAAGATTTCTGCTCACCTTGTATGCGTTTATTAACATTATGTGATCACTGTTGTGCCCTTGCGCAAGGATTTTTTTACATTGATCTACTTTTTTTTCCATTCCCTAAGACGAACAAAATTAAATAAAGAATCTTAAACTTTTGTACAACTACAACAAAGCTTGTTTTGAACAGGTGGATCTTTGCTTTTTCAAACAAAATATAGATTTACCAATGGAGAAACAAAAGCGTCCTTAAAATCCAAACTCGCAGCAACGGTTAGAATGGGGTCGAGACAGCCAAAAATTGCTCCAAACAAGATCATTTTACCAGTTTGTGGGTCAAGAGGTAGTTTTGCAAGATGATAGCCCAATGGAGTCAGCTTTTCTTCAGAATCTAAGGCATTCTAATCACAAAAAAGGTCACAATTAGCTAATTCAATTGTGGAAATTCTGTGAATTTGAGATTAATCATTGTTAACTTTAAAGAATTACCAATTTATTAAGAATTTGGATAGCCGTGTCTACGGCATCCGTGTCTGGTGGGTCCATTGTCTTATCAAGAAAGTCTTGAATCTTTCCCAACTTTAGCATCTATAGGATGAAATTCGAAATTCAAGAATTATACGTGAGAATTTTTAAAAAAAAGAATAAATCATGAATAGCATCGTCGTAGACAAGCAGTACCTTGATATGCAAGCAAAGAGTTTCCAGGCGTGTTCGTTGGATTTCTGGAAGCTGATAAGCATCTAAGACGTTCTCACGAACTTTGCAGTATAAATGAAAACACGATCCCGGCTGAACTCTACAGTTTAATGAAGGAGAATGTTAGTTACGAAGAAGTTTTCAACTTTTTCGCTTCTGAACCTCGATGGGTCCCAGTTTCTGTCGCATGCGTGGAATCTCAGTACAGTGGAACCTCGCATAATGAGTATAATTCGTGCCGGAGTCTTACTCGTAATGCGAAACACTCGTTAAGCGAAACACAGACTGATGTACCAATGGCACGAAAAGTTCCATCGCACAATTCGGGGATTCCCCTATCCACGTCACTCGTTATGCGAAACATCGCTCGTTAAGCGAGTCATTTTTTTACAATTCATATTGCTCGTTATGCGAATCGCTCGTTAAGCGAGGTTGCACTGTAGTTGCTTTTAACAAATTTGGCTGCATATTTCAATATCCCGAGTTTTCTTTACATTTCCTTTAAATGAAACGTGCAATTCACTCATTTACCTTCCAGCTCTTCCTCGGCGCTGCCTTGCGTTTGCCAAGCTCACCCACTGTGGTTGAAGCGTGGCCATATTTTGAGCCACACTGTAATTAGTGATCTTGATTTTTCCGCAGTCGATCACGTAGACAACATCGTTAATCGTTATGCTCGTCTCCGCAATATTTGTAGCCAAAATGATTTTCCGAACGCCATTCGGAGGTCTTTCGAAAACTTCTCTTTGATTGATAGTCGCCATCATGGAGTGTAGAGGAACGATCAAATGTTTTTCTGGAGAAAAAAAAAGCAATCGAATTGAGTAACGAAATTTTGAGTTTCATTATTTAAACTTTTCTCACTTACTCCTTGAGTAAAATTTATCTTGAGTCAATAATTTGTTTAGTTTGCCAATATCAGTCCAACCAGTAAGAAACACTAAAATGGCTCCTTCCTAAAATATATGAAAATTTCAAATTTGATGTTCTCGTCTTTGCCAATATCATCACAAATCCTCAAAAATACTCACCGGTTTCGAAAAGCAGATGTATTTTATAAGATGTGTAATTAACAATGGGTCAATGTTATGCTCGTCGATGTTTTTTAAAGACTGGATAGTTTGGGAAGAATACCTAGAATGCCAAAATGAAATTTTTATATTTTCCCGAAAGTTAAATCTAACGGCTAAGTTTGTTAACAATTACCCAGATCCAATTAACGTGCGTAAAAATGGTTGGCGGTAATCCTCGTACAGTTTTTCTGTTTCATGATTGATTCTCACCGAACCTATCGAATTACGGCTGAAACCAATAGTTGGGAGCACCACATAACTGGATGTAAAAACAAAATAGTTTATGATACTGTTAAAGTTGATCGCAATCCAGTAGTGCAGCAAAAAAATCATTACTTGGTCATTTGTAAGATATCCTCCATGAAATATTCTTCGACAGGGTAGGTAAATCCAGGAATTTCCAGCATGGGGCAGTTCCCTGATAAATAAACAGCCGAGTGGATTCATTAAACAATAATCGAAATAAAATTGTAATGGTTAAAATCTACCGAAAAAAATTCCTAACCAAAATATTCGGAGAATTTTTGTGCATTTAACGTTGCGCTCATCAGAATTAATTTCAGTTCAGGTCGTCTAGCGAGGAGATCTTTCAAAATGGTCAACAGGAAATCTGTATGTAAATCACGTTCGTGCACTTCGTCTATTATAAGATGAGAAGCCTTTAACAAATCTGGATCCCGATTCAAATACTGAAGAACCATTCCAGTAGTGCAGTAAATGATGGATCCTCTTTCTGGTGGGATTTTGCTAGAAAATTAAGGTTCAATTCAACTCAGTACCCTACAGTCAGCAAATAAATGCCATATGGTGGGGGGTTGTACCCAATTTTAGGAGAATGCTCCTACTGTTTGTTTGTTGATTTTTAACGTTGGCCTATTGGGAATTTTGCCTACG
>JAUJYV010003219.1:0-10481 GCA_033995625.1 Ophyiulus pilosus | reverse complement strand
TGAACGACGATTACATTTGTTTGTATTTGTATTAATCCCAATTTATATACAGTATGAAACGCCTGCACTTTTTGACTTCAGTAACTATACACAGTTTTGACTATTTCAAAAATTTCCCAGAAAAATGCGAGGCTAATTCCACGAAACGTTGACCAAGAAAAGTTTTCTCGACCATTATCTGTGCCTTTAAAGATTTCGCTCAGTTTCATTCATGTCTCTAATTCGCTAATTGGCCCCTTGATCACTATGTTGCAATTGGTTGGACTTTCATTTATACGATGCTAGTGTACAAACTATCAAGGCGAACTATTCTAAAGAAATTGGGCAGGTAGGCACGTACCAGAGATAAAAAGGCATTCGGATTTGGAATGGTTGAAGATATAGGCTATACAAGCAGCTGCACAGCTAACTTCTTAGATATACAGTACATTCGGGTATTTCCAATTTCTTCATCAAAAGAATACCCTACAAGTTTATGTTGCAATGAAAACTAAAATTTTGTTTATGGTCGCAGACCTGATATAAATACGTGGAGTAAACTTTTGAAATCTACTACGTACCATAAAGTCTGGACTAAATTTAAAGAATATAACGTTGATCGTTTCGTTCTAAAGCACCTTCATAACTTTCTTCAGGATCGACATGGGCGCACATTTATGAATACATGCGAAAACATGCCTCATCCACTTAAAATCTAAAACGTTCGAAAACGTCGAGTGCCTGGCAGACGATAAAACGAAACGACTGAGTTTTATTACCCTTATTCTCTCGTATTTTTAAATTTCTATTACAGCATTTTCCATTGATGACATGTTCAATTTCCTTATTGCTTAACGGCATGGCCTCAATTCGAACACGCTACCAAAATTTGCCTACTTACTAAACTTTGACAGACCTAACGTTGGCCTGTATATTCTTAAAAAATGTACTAAATCGAAATTCAGAATCGTACATGTAGAGGATTTTTTCAAACTTGAACTTAAAGTACCTTCTTACCAACATGGACCAGAGTTGTAAGAGTTGACTGCAAGGCAGTTTTATTACTTTTTATAGCTACAGAATGTGATTCCACTTTTTTTTCATTAATAAAACATCAAGTGATACCTTTTTGTAACTATTGTATACACGTAGCTAGAGGCCTTCCAGCAACATAAATACATATAAGTATCAACAATTTTGTCATTTATTTTATACTTATGGCCTACTCATATTCACGTGTATTGTCAACTGTTAGTTGATCTATCCAAAGTGAATCAACTTGACGTTATCTTTGCTAGGTACTGTACTCTTGAGTTATTAAATGAAAAATGGTGCAACTAGCCATTAGTGAGATAATTAAATAAATATTCCTATATGAAAACCAGCAGTTAGCATTTCCACCTCCACCACATGTGGATTATTTTGTCTAATTATCACCGCCTGTTGGAATTTCGTTTAATTTTTAATGCGTTGCAAATAATGTATACCAGCAAGGATTAAACAAATAAATGAGCATGAAATAATCGAAATGTTGGACAAAAAACCCTAACTTGCGTCTAATTGTAATATTTGAAATTCCATTGTTGCTTGCACGAGCATAAAATACACGCATTATGTACATTTCTAGTACAAATTTTACTTGTATATTAAAATAATTAATCTTTTTTTTTTTGAAAGCGTCTGAATGTGAACTAATGCCTATTTTCCTCACAATAATTGTGTCAACAAGAATCTGCTGCACACCGCGAACCTATGCAAGGGCAGGTACAGTTCTCCAATTCAAATATTAGATACATCATCATAACTAATAAACACCACCAGAACTCATTAAAATAGCACGTACCTTCATGAATATTCAACATATACATATAACGCTGATCATTAAAATATGCAGTACTTAAACGACACGTGCCCTCTATTATGGGTGTCCTGTATTTAGTAGCGTGATAGAGCTCATAAAATGCATATGTGCATGCATGATTTACAGAAGTAAATAAATTTAAAATATATTTTAAGATGATCGTGTTAAGAAAATTCATTAAAATTTGAGTTATTAAGAAAAATTATCATATTTTTTTTAGAATGCATTGCAACAAGATTACAATGTTTAGAATTCTAAAATCAAGTATTCATTGCAGCTAGTTATAATGTTAGCACTTTCTATGAAGTCTGGTTATTCGAACTAGGCGTATTCAGTAATAAGAGCATTGACATTTTGGAAGGAACAAAGAATATATCTACGGAAATGAGTATTTGATAAGACAGCCTAGTTTAAGCATTCCCTTTAGGGCCCACCAGGGGGCGTCGCACATGGGAGCACTTTAGCGTTATTAAGCGTTAGAATTTCATTGATATTCAGTAGGGCATTGCCTTTATTAGGAGTTCCACTGACAGGATCAGAAAGAATACTTCCATGAATTGCAAATGGATCACAAATGCCACGCATGACTATCATAAATATGCATCACTGGAAACTAGCAAGCCATAATCCCATTTGCATACTAATTTATGGCGTTTCGAAAAAAAAAAGTAAGCCCATTCGAACTGCTAAGGCCAAAATTTAGGCAATAGGATGAAAAATTATAACTAATAAAACCAAAGAAGATCGGTTTTCAAGAAACGGACATGAGAGGCGTTTATATGAGAGACATTTCTGTGAAATAAGTTTCGAAATATTTATGATGGTAATTTCAAAACCAAGAACACGTGAAATGGTAGAGAATAATAGTTATGAATAGTTTTCGTTTACACCCACAAATATACCAATTGAACAAGTAAAGATATACTTTATGTAGTAAGGAATTGTGCATGTCTACACAGTGTAAAAACCCTGTCTGAATTTATGATTGTTAAGCAAGTTTTTAAAAAAATGTTATTCCGTGAACTAGTATATTAATGGATTTCCCTTACTTACCAAATAAAATGTATATATATATATATGGTGGCTTACAAAGGAGAGGTAGAAAAATTCAACATGGACTTACCTAAAGAAAAGAAGAAAAAATCAGATTTTAGTAATAAGCACACTATAACATTTCATTAAAGACAAACTGTTAAACAATTGCTTGAAATAAAACCATGAAGAGTTACAATTCATGACTTCACCAATGATACAATTTCAATGTCAACAAAATTATAAAAACCAAATCATTGTAATTGATTAAAATATTTTAGATGATTTACGGATGCATAAATACAATGAAAGCAATGTGTTAAATGGCGTAAGATCAATATACTTGAAATGACTTGATAGCGTTTAATCTAAACCGCAGATATGCAGTTTACTCCCAGCTAAGCTTGCCTCGAATTATACGCCGCATTTACAGGCCAACAAACGCTTATCGATTTCCCATTAATTAAAAATTAATTCACTCACATTTTAATAATATCGCGTTTTCATAACAGCATAAAATAACCCCGTGCGCGTAATTCCTTGACGAACATGTGTACGTTACGATAAAACAGGCTGCAGTCAGAAAACTGAAAGACTAATTTCGTGTTTTCCTACGAATGTTCGCAAACAAAACAGCATCCGTCGTTGGCTTCTCGCCAGTATTTTAGCAATTTATCGTAAAAAATTTTGCTAAATAAAAAATTATGCATATGGCAAAAGCACATTTTGATTATAGCAGGAGGCGAATGGATGGGGAGGGGAAACAATAACGCCAACGATAAATTGCAGTCTGAGAGAAAAATACCAAGAACGTCTTTAGAAATGAAAATTTATTTCAGAATAGAAGTGAAATACCTGAACATCGTATATGCATTTTTCTTTTTTTTTTCTTTTTTCTTTAAGAAA
The DNA here is from genome assembly GCA_033995625.1 of Ophyiulus pilosus. Taxonomy (NCBI): domain Eukaryota; kingdom Metazoa; phylum Arthropoda; class Diplopoda; order Julida; family Julidae; genus Ophyiulus; species Ophyiulus pilosus. Next base: position 6,703 of record JAUJYV010003219.1, on the reverse strand, counting down.
TCAGTATTCATTTTCGTCAGCTATATATACGTGTATTCAGAGAAAAACAATTTAGTTTTGAATCATCGAGCACTTCATTAAGATAAATGGTAGCTAGAATCTAGGTTTCCCAAAGACACGCTTTGCTGCTCCCAACATAAAAATCCATGCACTGAAGCGTCTGGCATTTGACATTTGAAATCCAAAATTTAGTTTAAAAATCACGGATGCATGGCCCCTTTACGACATCGCATCAACTCCATGAATGGACTCCTTGAAATGCAACACATGCCAAAGTCACTGCAGCCGTTTCATTCAAGAAACATTAAGTTAAGAATTGTGTTTGCAGAATGAAGTTTAGCATAATATAAAAGCTTTATTTAGAGTGTATGGTTCAAAGAGCTTATCTGAACTCCATTGCTTTGCATATGCTCACGGGGACACCAACATACACAGATTTTCTAGTGAATTTCATAACTTCATAACGGGAACTATTTTTCTTGCAAATTCATATCTTATATGGTAATTGGTATCAAAGAAAACAATTTGTCGTGCATAGAAACTTGTAAACAAATTGTAAACGAATTCCATGTTGCAAAAATAACAAAAGATATTCGGGATGGTTAATTATATGAAATATTAAGTTTTAGGAGAAACTAGCGAAACGAGTTAATGCCAAATCATGTAGAGTTTTAGTTCAGAAACTAATTAGAACCTTTCCAAACCACCAAGCGCTTATGCATTGTGGGACTCAGCCCACCTGGCATTTGGGATTATAGTTTTTGAATTTGTTTATATTTTTTTGGTAATTTATTATAGATGTGAAATGAGGAAGGAGCACTGTAGCGGCCGATTTTTAGAGGAACTATCATGGCATTGCCTGGAAACTATCATATTCCAAACCAGTTTTGGTCATGAGCACGTATTCGATATTAATAGAGCTGTATTAATTGTCACTATGAACACTTTTTACAGGACTGATTTCATAATTCAACTATATATATACGTTTTCTGTAAAGGCTCTACAATTTATGTTTAAAACTACTATGCCCAAGAGAAGGTATTAAGTTTTACTTCATATCAAATTTAGACAGGTTTCGTAATGGAGTAGTTTATCACACAGATTCAACGAAGTTTATGAAAGGGTTTGAATGTAGTGCAAGTAAATTTCCTTAATAAATACTTTGCTGTTCATAAATTTCCATCCAGATTCTGAAGGAGATTTTTGTGAGCTAAGAATTTTCTCAGTTACATCCTTATATTCCATTTTCTTTTTCTGTCGCTCGTAATTCAGTGATAACATTTCAAGGCAGAACAAAAACCAAAAAGGCAATAGTGTCCCTTTTATCGAAATACCTCTAAATTTACCAACTCCTTTACAGTCTACCAAATTTTCCGCAGACATCGACGTCTTGGATGACGCTTGGAAAAGCACTGATAATCGGCATAAAAAACGTCCCTGGATTCAGGACGTCATAAAAAGTCCTGTGTATATACTACTTATCATTGAAAAATGTAAAAAAAAAACTTTCAAAAAAAAGCAAGCCAAACGCGCCAGCCAATAAGAAACCTCCAACCTGCTATATGTACGCTGAGAATATTTACTACCTGAAATATAAGCAAAGTAAAACGAAATACGTTTTCAATATATGAGCGTGCCGAAGCAGTGCCATGATTGCAGCCAATAAAAATTGGCAGTTTTCTATCAACCAAGATGAGTTTTCTGCATCGCTACGAAAATTTGCGCTGGCAGTAAAGCGAAAACTAGGAAATAAATTGAAAGCAGATATGCATTTTCTTGCATTTGCCTTCAAACTTCCAAGTCAATGTCGACTTTTCTCTCATTTTCTTCCAATGTCGAGATACGCGTTAAGGTGGTCGTTCGTCTAGAACAAAATATGCAAAACGTTATTTTTTTTATTTGCGTATATAACATTTAAAGCTAAGCCTCGAAAACTGGCAAATGGCGATGAAATCCTGCATTTTGAATTGCCATGCCGCGCATCCCAGTGGCATTCGTTCGCACTTTGGGGTGTAGTAGAAAACGCGCCTGCAATTGTTGACTTGCCAGTCACGTGAGTGGCATTCGTTGAATTATCATGGCGCATCTTTGTGCCAACAGCAGCTTTTTAATTATTTTTATTAAAGTCTTATCTTTTGTATCAGCCGTCGTCGGGGACAGATTATGTACAATAATAACCCTTCTAAATTTATGATAACAATCAAACACGAGTGAGAATGGCTGGTGCGTGTGCAACCAGCCATTCCTCCCTGGCTTGTACGCACGACTACCGGGGAAAACCGCACGGAGAGCTAATGCTCTGAAAATGGCACGGAAAGCTGCTTCCAACCTACCGCAATTATTCAACTCCCAGGCAGACAATAGATGGCACAGCTGGCAACGCCGGAAAACGCAATGAAAAATTCACGGCAGAGGGCCGTTCATATCATACAGTGCACATTCAAACTCTAGGGGTGGAGATATCGAAATTAGTTGTAAAAAACTGATTGTATCTGAAAAATTCGAGGAGGGGATGAGGGATGGATTTATATACCATACCTTGTTTGACGAATAGGATTTATAAATAAAGAAGTTAACGTTCAATGTATGGATTTTTATACGACGCTTTTGGTTGAATAATGGCAGTTTTATGTGGTGAGAAATACGAGAAGGAGGGAGATGGGTAAGGGAAAATTTAAACTTTGATTTTTAACTCGTAACTGTTTGAATATTGAGCTAAACAGACTTATCTTGCAAATTAGTTTGTTTTCTTAAATATTTGTAATGAACTTCTGATAGGATGAGAGTTGCATGTGTCGATGCATCAACTAACTTGTGAGTTGTAATGCAATATGTTATCAATTTGTATAGTTTTAAGAACAATTGTATAACCAGCCAACAGTTGTACATCTGTTGCTTATACCAGAAGTTGTTTGGTAATGTGTAACATATACAAGTCTGTGATCTCCATTGTGTTATTTAAATAACACGCATCATTTCATTTAAATTATTAAGTTAACGAAACCTACATTTACTGCTTTTTCAAAAAAAAAAAAAAACGCGATCAACAATTTGAACTGCCATTCTGAAAAACGCTTCATATATTTTTAAAGAAGAGTTGAAAATTTAATGCTATAGTACTTTTGCACTTGTCGTCAAACAATAAATTGTCACATTTTACCCTCTTTTTATACCACCAGAAAAAAACCAATTGAAATACATGTTGAATTTAAAGAGAAAAAACTGCACTGGCATATGAGGCAGTTGGATTTTGGGTAAGACTCGTGATGCATGTTGATATAAATAGCATTGGAATGTCGAAATCAAATGTAACGAATATTAATAATAAAAATAATATCATTTAAATTCCGTCACTGCTTAGAGTGCAATTTCTCACAGAATGTGCGTTTTTGCATTTTGCGTGAAGCAGACACCCCACGCACAGAACGTGCGTGGGGTGTCTGCTTCAATTAGAAACAAACCCAGATTATAACCTATCATGCTAAAATGCTGAGAACATAAATTAGTTGAAATTTTAAAATGGTGACGCGTTCAATCTGGATATATCTTTCTACGCCTAGTCGCATCCTCCAAAGAGATCATATTAAAAGCGCCTTATAGAAAAGATTATGATGGATGTTGCACGATGGAAGCGCGCCATTTTACATCAATCAAACAGCATGAAATTGGATGGGAGAGATAGCTTGGGAAAACCGGCACATGTTTACAAGCCGAGCGTGCAATCTAATAACGCCGCTTAAAGCCGAACCATTTTCCGTTCTAATTCAAAGTGAAACACTACTGCTCTAGTCGGGGTTTTCTTGGTTTTCAAACAGTTCTTCTTAGCCTCTGTCAAAATCCTTGAAATGTAGCACCGGCTTTGATTACAGAATACTGAACCTAACTAGACCCACGCCAGTATCTCTGTGACATTTACCGATTTAGTAAGTAGCAATGGGACCAACATGTATTTTCAACCGCTTTGCTCTAACACTAAAGCAAACAGATTTGATCCATGACTTCTACAGACAAGATCTCGACCACTAGATGCCTTCAAATAGGTGGTAAAATTGGAATGCTATACTGTGCATAAGGCATACATATGGCATTTCAGCTACCTAAGACCGTTGTTCAGTCTTGTGCATGGCGGCACCCCAAAAGCCACTGTCATGAAATGACTGAAAAACCAAAAACTTGAAATGGATGGCTCCAGATCTTAACGTTTATGGAACCTCGTGTGATTGTTATACATTGTCATGCCTTCAAATAAGGTGGTCAAATTGGAATGCTATAACGTGCGCATATGGCATTTGAGCCTAGCTAACAGACTTAGCTGAAAAACCAATAAATAACAGATTAGTCATTGGAATTAGCGGCTATCATGTACCTTGAAATAGTTTACTTCAGCCTTTAAAGTTATGAAATTTCATGGGAACGCTATATAGGCTATACGTTGTCTATATGTTGCCTATATATGCTATACTACGTCATAATTTGAACTGTAAATTTCGAAATGTAAATTCCCTATTTTGGGAAATTTGCCAAAAAGCGATCTAAGTTTCTGAATATAATCGATTAGCAAGATATAGCCAAAACATTGTGACTATAGTACTTTGTCTATTTGGAATTCCTGTGATATTTCAGTGGGCTTGGGGGGATCACGTGCCCATTGCTCTCAAAGGGTAAACACCGCAGGGTGCTGGACTCTAATTCTGCAAATGGCCCATTCGCAAAAATGTCGCTTTTGATAACAACATGCAAGCCTAGCTAAGTTAAAACTTCGTAAGGAAAGCGCTAACGAAAACTAGCCTCAACTGGGAATTAAAATGCTTTTAAGAATTCGAGCATATTAGGAATCCCATTAAACTAAGTGCGTCCATAAAGTACAAATCTTCTTAGCGTCTCGCTTAGTTTGTTTAAAGTCCCGCTCGCAACTGCATGCATGCGTCAGATCTTACTGTAATTCAGCTCATTCGGCGACAAACTTTATGAAATGCAAATTTGGGCCCAAGTTTCGTGCCAGTGCTCGTCTAATCCTTGCATTTCCATATTAAATCACGCTAATTACATGTCCCGAATGAAAGACAAGCTGATTAAGTTTCAGATTTAAAAAAGGAGTGACGTGAAAGACGCGTTTAGTACGCCTGGTATGACAGAAACTTAAGCTTCCACTGCGACCATCTGCTGATAGTTATTCTAATTTGCGTATCTTTTTTTTAGTTTTTGCAACATTTTCGTCCTATCGTAAATCCTAAGAGTCACGCAAATTTGTAATCCGATGTACGACACAATTAGATGCTAGTAAAAGATCTGCGCTGAGATCTCATTTGAATAGGCACACACACATACACATGCAGACGCTGCCATTTTTAACCAAGTGCTATAGACTAAACTTTCTCGCATAATTAATAGCCTAGCATGACCCTCCAGCACTATGATTGCAAAGGACTGTGGAATTAGTTTAGCAAAATGTGACCATGGGAAATCAATCTTCGACTCTTTTAATCTAGCTTCCTCTTTGAAATTTAAACCGCTGTGAACGACATCTGTCCGACAAAAAGTCGCGAGCCAAAAATTATTAAGATTTTTCGAAATGGTTATCTTATAGACGTTGGGCCTTGCTATTCAATGAGATTGAGCCATTCATAATTAATTTTTTTGCCATAAATATAATAAAACTAAAGCATCGCGGATCAAAATTGGGACACTTGCCAAAAGCGACGCCCTCGCGTCGCCATATTGAGTCTTCTTTCATGCGAAATTAATTAAGCGCAAACGCGTATGTATTGAAAATAATCGCCATGAGCAAGGAGCCAGCTTTTCAGGCTTGTTGCAAGTTCGTATGCCAACAATAAGCCTAACTTTCGAAAATAATAAATCAAATTATACAGCCTTTTTCGAATGGGGAATTTAATATAACGTAAAGATGGTTTAATTTTGAGCTTATCTGAGCCAGAAAAAATTCAATCATGGCGAGGTTTAGAAAATGCGAAAGTCTTTCTGTTTTGTGATTCAATTGCCTCACTCTGAGCCAGTTGAATACAACGCTACAGTGGTTTTCCAATGCCTTACTTTTGAATGCACACTATAGGACTTGCTAAAACGATTGATTATTGTGTAGAATGAGGGCATGAGTTGTGATAGCGAACAATGTTAACTTTTGTTGCTTGCTCATGCATGTTCAGTGCTTGTGATTTATTAAACCAATTATGTAATTAAATCATTTAATTGTTTGTTTTTATTGGCGGGGTGGAGGAAAATAAATACGTCATGTTCCCAAAATAAACAAAAGCAGATGCTCAATGTTGCTGACCACACCTACAAACCAATGTACTGCGGTGTTACTTAAACATTATGGCTGCTTGCATTTACACACAATGAATTTAACGGTAATTGGAACAGTAATCGAAATGTTCTGCGTTAAACTTAAATATCTTGAACGACTCATGTGTTGTGAATAGTTAAACCACGCAAACCCAAAAATTCAATCTAGTTCAGACCCTTGTCAGAGCAAATTATTAAAACAAATGTATATATAAACAGCATTGAAGTGAGGGATAAAAGTTACCCTGTACCACATTTGCTCAAATCTCATGAGCTTCAAACTTCATCTCAAGCCCCAGATGCACACCACTGCTGCACAGAAAAATTGCCAAGACAAGCTCAAGACAACCAAATGTGAGACCCAGCAACTGTGGCAGGGTGTCGTTTCAAGCTTTAGTA
>JAUJYV010003218.1:0-10483 GCA_033995625.1 Ophyiulus pilosus | reverse complement strand
TCCATGGAATAGGTATATTATCTTACGGCCTAATGCAAATTAATTTCATTATGTAATCTCTAAAGATTTTATAATTTGTCAGTATGATATCATACTGATCGGTGCTTCCTATACCGGGTGATTCATACTTTCATTTCAGGCTGTGTATGGTCTTGTATGTGAGGATTCCAGTAACACTATCGTATCTAACATTGCACGTCACATTCTTGGTTTATGAGATTTTAAAACATTAACCGATAAAGATAGGGTATAACGTCCAATTCTGATGTTGTTAGGCATCGTAAAATTAGTGTAATGGTGAGGTTTGCGACATTTAATTATCGATCGCAAAGTTATCTACATAAAGCTACAGAAAGCTAGCTACATTTTAATTTATACTGCACTTCACGACAGCGAGCTTACCTGCCATGCAATCATGCTATGCATGGTAGTATGCATAGAGGAATCGAAAATCTCATTATCTTTACAATCGATAATGAAATGTCGCAAGTGTCCCCATTACGCTAATTTTACGTCGCGCTACGACATTCTAATTAGACATTTTGCTCTATTTTTAACGGTTAATGTTTTAAAATCGTTAGGTCCATGAACGTGACGTGAAATTAGGTTGCCAGAATCCTCACATATGGACATTCCGTTTGTGCGATTGGATAGGAGTTACAAGTTATTTTGGGTAATAAAGACCTATTGTTCCCCATGTATAAAGGATTTTTGATGATTTCATTTTATATTAACTACAATTTAATCATTAGCTGAAAACACTGTCGACTTTCAGTTGCACTCTTATCTCTATAATCATCTTAAAAAGTAAACAAACAATGGATCAATGCGTAGAAATTTGCAAACAAGCGATAGTTTATTTGTTGATTTTTTGAAGAATTTGTCAATGTATTTGAGAGATTTACGAATGCAGTTATGTTTATGTCAATCAAATTCAAGAAATAGTCGAAAACCATATTTACCGACAATTTCGTAATACAAGAATACATCATCTTTTTCAAATGTTCATTATGTGGTCAGCATTGATCAGTAAGAACTTACTGCAACAAGCTTTCCTCTTGGAGACACGAGTACTATAATATAACAGCGCGATACCAAAAGTAGATGTTCAGATGTCTATACCCATGTATCGACAAACGTGACAAAATCCCACTAAGATTAGTCTAGTCTAAGAGAGAAAGCATCTCTCAACAGTCACGTTAGATAATTTCTCAAGATCGATGAGGTGGATTAATCTCCTGATAATGCAACAGTTGGTGAAATCCTTATGAATTGGAAACGGCTAACCGCAACAACATAAGCATAACCATCTTATTTGCTTCTGTCGATTCAGACTTGGATTTCACATACAATTAATAAGGTAAAACTGAAAACATGCCTGGGGAGAACAACTCAAATAAGTTCATCAAGTTGAGAGCTGTCATTATTTCCAAAAATGTCGGGGGGAAAAAGAATAAATATACAAAAAGAAATACGTTGAAACAGTAAGACATTAACTCCGAGTAAATGTATTCGGAGAATTCAGATAGAAACAATAAAGCTAACTAAATAAGTCATTGATTAACGATAAATACAAGCAATACTTTATTTGCTGTAAAAACCTCTGAATTATTTTCTTAGAAATCATGTTTAAATATCATGGAAATACGAGGGTTTTTTTTACAGATAAATGAAAGTTATGGTTATCAATACCTATACTATTTAAACCATGCACAATGAAACTTTTGTAGCGGGTTCATAAATTTAAATTTTATCTCATCGATTTCCTTAACAGGAAAAAGTGAAACAAAAACTCTAATATATGTAAAGTTTTAAAGTGTGTTTTCTTAGTATTATATTTAGCCTCATTTATCTTTAAAAGAGAATACATACATATTTTACTATGTTTTAGTTGGTGTAATAAATAGTATTGCAACACTGTTCAACAAATACATTTTTTCGGTACTTAACTATATCGACCCATTTTGACTTTCACTGCATAATAAATTCATGCCATACTATTTATTCTAAAATTAACAAGTCCATAAAGATAATGTAAATAATTATAACTCGAAAATTCATTGCATCAATTATAATATCAGTGAAATGAAATTTAAGCCACATGTATAAATACAATATACAAGTACTGTATATTTCGTGAAAAAAAGATTATTGACGTTTTGACTTTGTTCGTTAATCCTTAATTGTGGTTTTGTAGTCGTTTTGTAATACATAATGTATGTAGTACAAAAGTCCTAACCTCATGTTATTTGACTCGAGCTTTATTAAGACTCATGGTTTTATGTTTCAAACTATATACCATGCCTTCTAGATAATACCGAAAGGGTAAATAGAGAAATACGAACACGTCATAAGCAGCACATTTAAATATTTAAATAGTGTCAGAAATATTCTGTCAATTTTACCAAGTGCATATAAGATTCAAGATGAACATAATTCGCGTGTAATTAACTAACAATCACTCGAGCGTGGCAGCATATATAGCGAAAGTCAATACATAATATTGTAATGTTCCAACCACAAAATTTCGCAAATGCAGATGAATTGTGATGTTAGTAAAACCCAACAATATGTTTGAAATAAAAATACAAGTAAAACTGGCGAAATGTCGACGTGCTCTTTATGCATCTCGGTTTATGCACCCACTCCATTCGTAGGCATAATCATATTTCAAAAAAACATTACCTAAAGAAATGTGCTCTGTCAATTTACTTTCATGATTTTAAGACGTTCTCCACAGCTACAGCCCATTAATAATCAGCTCCAGCAGTGATTTTTCAAAATAAAAAATGATGAAAAGTCCATGCCAACGTTTTTTTCGAAGTCTTAAAAACTAGGAAAGATGATTATAAAAACCGGGCTGGAACGCATAAAGGAAGAATATTGTAAGTGGTATGTGAGTAGGCAAATTTGGAAAATTTTCCTTATTAATCCCCTTCTGTGGTTCTATATTTATGCGAAGCAAACAAGGATTAATATACATCGGGATTCCAGCGGGATATTAATGTGCCAATTCATTAAGGGGGATCTGGAAGAGTCAAAAAGGCTGAGTTTTTACAGTGTAGCATGGTGTGTGAAAGTCGAGCTGGAGCCTCATTAGGGTACTAGTTTTGTTGAATTAGGGTATGCATGTCCAATAGAAGACGCAATGAATTAGTCTGGGGCACACTTACAAACAATCTGGTAAAAAAGGTAGGGTTTTAATTTGGGACCATTTATCTTCCTTGTATAAGTGTCTAAATCAGTATAAAAACAGTCTTTCTTCTGTAGAAGCAAGGGGTTTTTATGTTTAACGATTTATTGGCAAAGTTTGCTACTAATCGAAGTACTTTCCAATATTCGTCTAAACATTGCTTCGTAAACACCCAAATATTTCTAATTGAGTATCTAAGGATAATTTGTTATTCCTCATTAACAATAATTTGTTCTAATGATTTTCGTAAAAATAAATTCCAGCTTATTTTTCATAATATATGTTATGAAAAAATTCAGATCCATCGTTTCCATTGAACACGGTTATAAATATGGATAAAAATAAATTCATCATAGATATACAACAGGAATGAAAGAAACTAAGAGATATATAATTCCGAAAAATGTCTAGTATCAATTTCCTTTTCGACAGATGCCTTCTTATTCAGAACCCTATATATATATATATGGGTTTGGCTATTTTATTCAGCGTACTGTCTAATAAACCAAATTTTATGAGAAGATGTCGTCATGTTATTTCTTCATGCATAGATTTAAGCTTTATTGATGTTCATGCATTTAAGTCTTTCAAAAAAATCTATTTTCGAGAACGTGACGGAAAAAATCAATGGAAATTTTGAATGATTTATAAACCAATTTTTCTCATATTTTAATTTTTTTTATAGTAATGTCAAGTGTTGAATTATTGTGCTACTGAAACTTATAGAAAAAAGTAGACATGGAGAGAAATTAGGTTGAATGTGGATTTTACGCTAAATTACTTGCAATCGAGTTTTTTTTTTTACAGAATTGATTTTAGCTTAGTAAACGAAAACTTAGTTGGGAAATTACAAGAACAACGTTAGTTTTTTAGATATTAGATTCATACGTGTATCTACACGTATGGATGTATTGTATACAAATTTATATACATTAAACAGTATGACCAATTTTGGCATCCATTACATGGTGGTGCATCAAACACAATACAACAATGTGTGTAATTTCAATTTTCATTTTTCTGACGACAATTATTACATGAGTATATTAAAACAAAGAAATAGAAATGTAATTAACAAAATCTAATAATTTTCTACTAATCATAGTTCATCTTAGAAAAAAATATGTATTCAAAGTCTGATTTTTCTTTTACTTACTTGAGAAAAAAGCGAGAAAATGTATTGATGGTGTGCGTAATAATCTTAGCGCCATTGTGTTTGCTTTAATTAAACAATGGTTTGCAAAAACCCTAATCTAATATGAACTATATGTAATATATACTGTCTAATATGAAGTACAGCAACATTTTGAGCCATTAACCAAACAATATCTGTTTTGGTAGCATTCGAGTTAGTCCCTCCAGCTCTGATTTAATTTGAGGTTTCCCAGTAAAAAATGCAATTATAAATTCATTAATAAAATTAATGTACATTGCACGCATGCAGTTATAAGTATAACTGCTTATAGGCATCTGCCACACAGCGCAGGCATCTGCCACACAGCGCAGCCATCTGCATGTGTTTGTTTTTATCTGGGATAATTAATCTTACATCTAAAGTAAACAATAAAGACTAATTATTGGAGCTAAAAAATATCGCTTCTTTATTCCCATTATTCACTCTATTCTGCTGCTTGTATCTATTTTGCCGCGGAAATACACAGCAACACTCTCGTAATAAAGGGAATGAAAGATTGTATCGCATTATGGAATGAATGTTTGCGTTAATTAAAATAATTTGCACTTAAATTACTAGCTACGCAAGACAACTTCTAACAGCATTTATCCGAGATAACGTTATACATCCAATCTCAAAAAAAGTCTGAACTTATTTCGAGGTAATAGACGGCATGAAATTAAACTAAGTGGAAATATTGCTGGTCCCAAAGGAAAACTAAATTCACAAACGTTCCGTTTTTCCAATAATACGTACGTTTATTGTGGGAAAAGATTGCCTTATTCCCACAAAAGGCCAACATTTCTCGTGGATTTTCCCAAAAATTAATGAAAATAAACTATGCTATATTGTATGCAGCAGCACTATTGTTAAAATGCACCGAGTAACTAAGCCAGATTTCATCATCAACTGAAGCTGAGCGATGCAATGTTCAGAAAGATTTGAATGGTTAAGAAAGTAATTAAGGTATCAGGTGACTTTCTTCAATGCATTTATTGGAAAAGCAAGATATGTTACGTGATGCAGGGTTTGCATCGGTAAACGATTTTGGGTGGAAAAGTTATATATGATCCATATTTAGTCATGTATGGGCCATCTTTCGCCAATAATGGACCTTCACTGGTTCATACATAGACATGTTATAAACCATCGATGAGCCATATGCATGGTCAAGTTTTCACCATATGTATATATTACATGTATCATCCATCAATCAACGTATTATAGACTGCGATTCATTAGTAAGATGTTCGTATATGCCTTTGTATGGACATATGTTTGTACAAATTACATTTACATGTGCAAATAGCCATGCATACATGAGTAGCGATATCACCTGGCCATAAAACTACATGCACTTATATGTCCTGATGTGTCCAATTACTGGTTTAGCCATATGGATAAAATTTTGAAGAAAAAACAACATAAAAATCCTGCTTCAGAGTGCAAGTTCAAGAATCAGGATTTTATAACGGTCCAAGCTTTCTTCAAAAAGTTCAGATTCGTACTTAAGTATTTTTGACTGTTAGGTAACAGAAAACTCAAATTCAAACGGGTAAATCGAGCCTTAGTGCTATTCTTGACCAAGAGCACAGAAAAGTACGCAACGTTGTTTGAGCATTTATCAATCCCTCAGTATGGGAAAGACGTAAAAAAACTATGTCAGTAAACCTTCTTCACCAGTCCCCGAACATCTTAATGCAGTCTTTCTTTGCAAACGTGGAGATCAAACGGCGAATTTCAGTCGCATGCAGTCGAGAGATGGTACTTCTCGAAATGCTTTTCCTTATTCCTTCGAGGTTTTCGTAAAAAAAAAATAAAAACCTCCTTCTTCTGAGACGCAGACATATACGTCAGAGAAAGGACATGTGGCATATAATCAACAAACAACAAACAGCAACAACAATACCGAGTGGAAAAGAAGGACGAAAAAAGCTTTGGTCCTTCTCTGAATATACACCTAGGCAGAAATGGTGAGTTATAATGCACACTATACAATGACCTGATAGCTGATGCGAAAAATCTATATTCAGAGGAGGAATTTTGCGAGTGTGTACTTAAGAAATGTGGAGGAACCAAAAATTCAGAAGGTGGTCGCCATAAAACAACAATGAAAACGTCTAACAACGACCCGCATACCAAATAAGGATGGCCGAATTGCTTTTCGACCGTCGTAAATGGCAATTTTCATAGCAGATAACCCGCAGTAATGATTTGATACCCGACAACTCGGACGCTTGCTATGCATTTTCCATTGATTATAAAACTGTGGGATATCCCCTTCGGGGAAAACAATGCCATCGCAAAATGAAACGCAGATCAATGGGGTGGATGAGGATAAATGGCAGGCTTGTGGAACAGTACCAATACTACGCCTATACACATCCAGACCACCTGGATCGATCATTCCGTATACAACTCCCAGCAGAACGTGGCGTGGGCAAGTCATTTACTAGGTTAGTACGTGCATTGCAATATGCCAGTGTTTTTCAACCATTTTCAACTAACTCATGGCACTCTAGAAGTCTAAAATTGTCGCGGCACACTGAAAAAAGGATGGACAGAAATCGACAGGACTACTACGTTTCACTAAGCAATTTGACATCGCTTTACACATTGAAGGCACGCGGCCCAAAGCTACTAAATTTCACCAACTAAAAAGTATCAAAGTAGAACTTAATGACTATGCTCTCCAAATTCAGAAATAATACGCTTTTAAGATACTAATTAAAACGTATAATTTCACGAAAAGATGATAAGTGATTGTTAAAGATGTTTTTCTGTTAACATTAGATAGCAATAGTAATCAATCTGCAACTGCAATCATAAATATGGTATGACATGCAAATCGTTAATTGGGAAATCATTCTTTTGTGCCATTTAGTTCCAATTAATAGCATGCAGAGCCCATTTTTTCCCTACATTTGAAGACACTTTAACAGAAATTACCGCCTTTATGATTTCATCAGCTAGCAATGCGATGCGCCATTAATCCAGAAAATAATCCAAACTTACCTAGAAAATAAAAAAATGAACAGCAATTAGAAATACATCATTAAAATGTCTTAAAAATTACGAACCAAAGACACACTTATAATCATTAAGCCGGTAATTAATTTCACATAAATACTATGGTGAGCTTAAAACCAATTTTCTTTGATTTGCAAAAAAATTCAAGAAAGTAAATATGGGAATAATACTGCATAGGTTCGTACTTTCATTACAATACAAAACAACAAAAAACACGAAAATGCTAATTACAACTATAGTGATAAATAATCCATTCTAAGAAGTATTGAGGCCGTATTGAAGCCAAAATGACACCAATTATTAAGTCTGTTAAAACAAAAGTTTACATGTGTCGTTGACAATAGTGCTAGATTATGTAACAGACCCTTTCTATATTTTGGCGATGACTGCATCTCAATGAATTACAGGTTTTATTTGGATTCCGAAAGTCACCATGAATTATACCGGCCATTAGTCATCAAAAAAGCAACCGGATGCAACGTTTGCTTTGGTAAGTGGTTTTGGTGCTTTAAGTTGATCAAGCCATTGTGCCTCTCGTCAAGAGTCGTCGCACAAAATCCACTTTTTATCACTAGTCACAATTTGGTAGAGAACAAGATCATTTTTATAACGCAAAAGCTGTGAAGTGCACATTTCATAATGGCGATTTGATTTTGGTTCAATTTGAGTGGCACTTACTTATAAAGCTTCTTTACTTTTCGTATTTGTGTTAGGGCGTTCAGAAATTGCTACAAGTGCGACATTTCTCGGTATTTCTCGTGTATTTTGACTTCCATTTTCTCATTCAATTACCTTCGATATATCCTTGTCAATGACCAATGAAAATGATTCATGAAAAATTTTAAGAAGTGGCTTTATAAATGATCATAATAAACCTTCGAAATTATGCTTTGATATTTTTTTACACTAAGCTATCCCATTTTAGCCAAAATGTACTGAGTATTTGTTTTTATAAATTTGACAGAAGAATTGGTTAAGATACCTGATTTTGCCAATTATTTTAATTTAATTCGTCACAGCTGGGACTACATTCAAATTTCTTAACCTTGGTTTTAGAATGATTCAAAACTGACTGGAGGACTGGAATGCTTCCGAAAGTTCAATCTATTTGCCATATCCAATAAAATAACCAATTTAAAATTGAGACATGTCACTGAACCAGCTCGCCTGAAGGTGATGTCATCTCTATTAATTGCACCGGCGTTGAGAAATAGGAGAGGATAAAACCTAGTTTGAAATTACGCGAGCAATGGGCTTAACCCACGTACGCCACTCTCCTCCTCTTCAGCATTTTGCGATTATCCCCTTTGCCATGGTAGAACTTTATTTAACGAATGAAAAAGATTACGATATTACCACTGGCTAATTATTCAATTTAACAAAGCTCGCATAATTCAGCTCATGCGCGTTTAACTTAATAACGCAGCTGACATTAAAATGTGGGTGGATTAAGAGGGTAAGGTTAAAACACCACTTCTGTAATTCCCTTCAGACCTTGGAATTATTGGATAGAGGGTGAACAATAATAAATCATGAGGTAAAACCATGCCGCTCCATGCCAATATCCTGAAAATCAAAATTTAATAAATGGCTACATCAAAAGCTGGCGATCTGGTATTGCTTCGGCCTCGAAATTGAGGGGGTCGTTTTATGAACTGGCTCAGAATTTGATCAGTAACGTCAAGAATTACGCTATACATTGTATGATAACCCAAATTAGCTAAATCAGCTCTCCAAACACTAGTGATGCGATGACGTGAATTGGTCTCGCCCAGATAAGGTATACAACTCTCAAGTGGGTGAAAGCAGCAAACATTTCAGACATAAGTTCTCGAAAATGGGCAAAAAAATTCAACAACAGTATCCAGTATTTAGAAGTCAATATCTAAAATTAGTACCTGCCACAAACGTCTGTCGTAGAAACTAACTGCTCGGATGATATGTGACATACGACTAAAAGCAGGCAATCACTGGTGGCATTGATGCTATTAGTGATTGCCCACCTACAGGGGCCATTCGGCTTATGTGCAAGTAATTCGAGGGAGTTTTTCAGAAATGTATATACCACAACCCACAGTCCTCACAAAAGCATTCTGGACAGGCTCAACTATAATTAAATTTCCAAAGTAATGCATCATACTTCTGCCAAATGCGCTTTCAGATCAGTCTTACCGCACGGTTTAATACAAGAAGAAAACCTTATTGCTGCAGACATCTTCGCTTCTGATATACTTTGTAAAAAAAAGTCAAAAATCCAATTAGCAGAAAAATAATCCTAAATAAGAAATAAATCCCATTTGTTTCAACTTATCTCAAATTTCGCCCGACTTTTCTTTTTAAGTTATTGCAAGTGCGACATGCAACACATAAACACGTCGAACTACTAAGCTAAGATGGCAGAAAACTAAAATTTAGCATAATAACTTCGCCTGGTGCGTGTTAACTTCTCTTCCGTGGTGAGGAAGCACGCCTAGTGTCGTTCCCAATTTAATTATCCCAAGCCACACAATTTCTAACGTTTTTTGTCGTCTCATTTTCTTATCATTTCCACACGAAAATGGAACGAAATTCACTTATTACAAGGATGAATCCCTAGAGGGTATTCACGCACGTCAATTCGAGTTAAAAATAATTCTGACGAGTACCAAATTTGCATATTGACCCCTAAAAAGCACCCAATCGCACACGTTTTTTTTTCTTCCTACAGCTTTCTTATCACGCCTCAGAGTTCACACTTGAAAAATTCATCATCATTTTGCATAAACAAATTATACGTTTCCTTTCTCACTTGAAATTCATCCGACATTTCGATTGCCTCAGATTTACGTTTAGGAAATGAAAAATGTAAATTTGCGCTTCTTTTCGGCAAAAGTGACAAGAGCATAGAAATGGATTAGGATGCCAGGGGTAAGAGCAGTCATACTTCCTTCCTTGAGCACCTCTATTCATGGGCGTCGCCTCGAGTTATTGTGCCATTTTACAAGGGTGAATATTAAGGTTGTACACTAATTAACCCATTGCTGATTATGCTTTAGTTCCACATTCTATAGATACTGTCACAAAGGTGGCTGACTATGCCTTAGGAG
>JAUJYV010003217.1:0-10483 GCA_033995625.1 Ophyiulus pilosus | reverse complement strand
CTCGTTAAGCGAGTCATTTTTTTAAAAATTTATATTGCTCGTTATGCGAGGTGCTCGTTAAGCGAGGTTCCACTGTAGTACTAAAACGTCATCTATAGCACTAAACTTAAACAATTTGTTGTATTAAACATGCTAATTACGCGTATTAACACTGCTAATAATAGCAACATTATTTAAAAATGTAGTTTAGCATTCGTTTCCAATAGGTTGTCACATTTTGTAATTTTTAATGAACTAGTGATTAAGTAAAACTTAAGCGATGAAATAAATAGTAATTCGATTAGTGTTTCTGTACAACTTCTGTATGTCTTTTGTTCATAGATGGTATAGAGTGACAATGACATCTGAAAATGTCACTTGTTTGTCAGTGTTACTAGGCGGACAGGCAACCTTCTCTAACCCACCAAGTGGAACATTTAAGACAATCTTGGCAGGCTTCATTAATTGGATTTTTCTTTGAATGTATGCAGTACCCCTGTGCATCTAGCACATATTCATATCGAGTTGCATTCGTAAAAATACGTCACAAAGAAATTGCATGAACTGAGGCAGAAACAATTCACGATTGGACGGTAATTACATAAAACCCTCATAAATTAATCATAAGTGAGAAATGGCACCCGAGCACTGTTGAGTAGCTAGATCGAGTAGAAACTGTAATGACCAATAACGGTTATGCAGTTCAATGCTTCGGTACTGAATCTGAAATGATGAGCCAACTAGCGCAGGGAAGTGCCATTAAAATTTAATGACCTTCATGCATGTACATTTGCTAAACAAGATTAGGAGATTCATAACGAGAATGCAAAACGTAAAAGTGCGGTGAGAGTAAAGAATGCCCAACAGGGATTGGCTTCGCAATTTTTGTAAGTACATTTAGAGGCAATTAAAACAAAGTTTAACGCATTTAAAGGGAGCGTACGATAGTACATTCCTAAATGGTAAATCCTAAAAATTACTGCAAATACGAGCTGCACGTGATGTCACCTATGACGTAATCATGCATAAGGTTAAGATGTGCATATTTTTGTAAATTGGTACATTTTGTTATCATAGGCCATACATGTATTGCCACTGAAAACTGAACTTCAGTAATCTTCAATTCAATTCAACTCAGTACCCTCCGGTCAGCAAATATATGGTAGGAGAGGATGGAGGGGTCGTACATAATTTCAGGAGAATGCTGCTACGTCAGTAGCGACTTAGACATAATTGTTAGATCGAATTTCTACTAAATCTGGACATTCGGTACATTGTTTAATCGCATATGCGAAAAGAAGGACCAATAGTAATGCGCCAGTCTTGGTACGAAGCACGGCCAAAGGATTTGAGTGATTATGTCTACTCTTTTAGTGGTCGTTAGGGCCGTTAATATATGGAAAACAAGATGTTAATCATAACAAATATTAAAACGTTTTAATAACCTCATAGATAACTTTTTTGCGTCTGCATGGACCTCAATATGTGTCAATTTATAGAGTGGATCATTTCTGTCACACTCGCAGAATGCTGGTAACTGCCCTTAACAAATCTGGCTGCCCTATGCTGGACCATCTCTATATCCTGAATATGAACCACCCTTTAAGGGTTCCAAATAGGAGCGAAATATTCCAACATAGGTGAACCAGAGTTGTGTAGCCAGTTTTCTTTACATATCCTCACATTCTCAAAATACGAGTTGAATGAATCTAAGGCGTTGGTTCGCTGCACCCAATACACACAACGTTTGTTTATATTAAATATTTCAATTCGATTCGCCAAATACAAATAGATTCTTGCAGAATTTATTTTAAAAAATAAGTAAATGAACCATTACTGGATTGTTTTCAAATTTTTGAATCATGTATTTCGCCATCATGAATTGAAAACAATATTTCCATAAAAGAGGTTCTCCTTTCAATAAATTCTAGTTGACCTACATAACTGCCGAAAGATTCCAAGCAGAAGAAACATTTGCTAAATCCTATTCTGAAACCTTGCCTTTGGATATGCGGCATGGCTTAGAATGGGAAAAACTGTATTTGTTTGCTTTAGTAATCATATCGAACCAAGATAGAAAATCAGGTTTGAAAACATACAATACATGGAAATGGCCACTAAAATGTCGAGTGCATAGCTGCCGGATATAATAACAGTGCACAGAATCACTAGATGCCTTTTCTAAACAAAAGGACCCAATGGTCGCATTTAGTTTCGCTTGCACTAGCCAACTGCATGCAAGCAGATGGGTTCACACAATGTCTTCTAAAATGCATGCTATCACTGTGGAACCCAACATTTCGTGAATTTCATGAAACCTTTGAATAACATATATATCAGCTACATTCATCTACTTGGAATTTCAACTGCATTTATACAATTTCCTCTGAGTAATAGGCGAAATTGTACTATTATGCAATTTATAATGTAATATTTTATAAAAAATATTCTGTTCAAAACATATAGATAAGCATTTTGGAAATCATATATATATATATATAAAAGAATAAAGATGAAATTAATTAATTCAAGATTGCTCCTTGTTTCCAAAATACTATTCTTGCACCTTAATTACAGCTGAGACCACAAAGATAATGCCTTTTATAAGCTTCATTATGTGCTTTAAAAATTCTCAGTAGCTCTTGGATTAGGAGGAGGACAAAATTCAAAATTATAGGACGTTTACCCAATTTAATTACAGTCTGAGCAAATGTTGAAGAAATGTACCTAAACTACCATAAAACATGTCTCGTTTGCAGCCGTATGGCTTTTAACGATGTACATAGGTTTGCGTAGCACTTGCTTTTAATATTAGAAAGATAATGTCTCATACATATATCATGACACCGCAGTTTGACATCCGAAATAAATTAATAGTGAAAATGTAACTGAAAAGTTAATTAGACAATATTTACAAATGAATGACCCTGCAGAAATTCCAGCGCAACCAGAGGATTCAATGTGACATTAAAATGCCAACGTAACGCCTACCATTATAAAAATATCACTACCGTGCTACACTACCAGGATGAAATTTACATGTTTTACACGAGTGATTACTGTTATCTATAAAATACATTCCGGTGCTTTGTTCATATACACATCAGTGAGCTTACATAGCAGGTGACATATATTCAAACATGTCATCTATCTTTGTTTTATACCTGATGGGCCATCTATTTTCAAAAACTGTCACCATTTTCATTACAATATAAATCTTAAGCGCATTTAAAAAATAGAATCATAAATATGTCCTTAAAGTAACATCCAACAATGCATGTAGGCCGGCTCAATTCTGCGAATTAATGTGGTTAATTTGGAAAAAAAGGTTGGAATGTTTTTAATTATTTTCCTTCAATGTCTTATATCAGTTCTCAAATTCAACAGAACCCCTCTCATATCCGTCCTGGTTGGGATTGGAGGTTGATTTGTTGATTTGTGTAACATATTATTTATTATCCATACATGTGCACAAACTGATTAGTAAATAACATATTTCAAAACTTCAAGCATATTTCAAGGATTTCAAAGTCCATCCCCTAATTTTTCAAGAACTTCTTACACGACCAATTTTCACAATATTTTTCCACAGTCTGAAAAATGTTCTAGAAATTTGAAAAAAAACCGTTTTAATGTATTAAAAATGTTTTTTTTTTTTCCAATTAATGGAACAAGCATAATTCCAGACATTTCCGAGGTGATAAAAATTCAAGCACATCTCCAAATTTTCCCGATTTTCAAGGCTGCTGGACACTCTGACTCTATTAGGTTGTATTGGCAAAGTTGGCATCAATGGAATGTCATTGAAATGCCATCATTTGCCAATGGCATTCCATTGTATAGATTTACAGTAAGTATAGTAAGACTCATTTGATCGTTCTGTTCATGTACATGTATAGAAGTATTGCTCATTATATCACAGATCTTGGCTAACAACAAAAAATGATCTTTATTTGCTTCAAATGTAAAATCCGGATAAATCAATGTTTGAGGGTTAACTTCACCGATAGGAAGCACTGATATGTACATGCATTTCATCTCAAATTTATCACTGCTCATGCATAAATCCTTACATTGTAAATATATCTTATTTACTTTCAAAGTTCGCGTTTTTACAAACATCAATTTGTGCTTCCTTTGTTCAATGTGAAAGAGGATCGCTTTTTCTGTGGCGTATCAGAAATCTCTTTGGAGAATTTTAAACAGGGGATGTTACACAAACCTTGTTTGAGCAGGCATCGATGAACAAAAACTAAAAACTTTATGCAAATGATCCAGCTGCATGAAATTAAATTTGATCAATCGTGCAAATTTTATGGAGTATTTCTCCATATCAGAGCATTATGGTGCAATAATAAATTCATGAAGATGTCTACATTTCATTTCCACAACCATACTTAAGAGTCGCAGTTTTATACTTTTAGGTTGGCTTGGGAATACAAGTATTAATAAAATATGAAATATATCCGTCAAGCTAATAGCAGTAGTTATAAATAATTCCGCTCGCTATATTAATTAATTTCGCATCACATGGGCGCACGCAGGTAAAATTTAGTGAATTAAGTAAATGGATGTATTGAAAGATGTCATCTTGCTTGGCAATTTATTTTGGTCCCAGCCTTTCCACACAGCCTACTGTGAAAGTATATATCAAATGGTTTATAACGAACATTAGGCGAGTGTGACAGAAATGCCCTCCTCTCTAAATTGGGGCACGTTGAGGCTCAGACTAGAAAAGTTATCTATGGGTTTATTCAAACGTTTTAATCTTTCTTGTAATTTACATCTTGTTTCCATGTATTAATGTTTAACGACCACTATAGGAGTAGATTCACTCAAATCCATTGACTGTGCCTTGTGCCAATTAAGACGGATGCTTACTATTGGTCCTTCTTTTTGCATGCGATTAGACGATGGAATAGCCCTTCCTGGCGAATGTCCAGATTTAGTAGAAATTCAATTAACAGTGATGTCTAAGTCGCTACTGACGTAGGAGCATTCTCCTGAAGTTGGGTACGACCCCTTACCATATGGTATTTATTTGCTGACTGTAGATATACTAAGTTGAATTGAATCAAACATTTTCTGATGCAATTTGACAGAATCGGAAAGATAAATATCAAATAATAAATAGTAGCTGTTAACTGCATGTTGTTTTAAAAATAAAATCTGCGCTTTGACAGTGTCGTGGAAACGCATGTGGTATATAACAGAAACTACTAATAAACCTGGTGAAATCTGTTTGGGTATACAACAGTATATTTCAACATTTTTCAGCACATGGCACGTAATATTAAACTACAGTCCAAATATTGTCGTAGCACATCATTAGAAATTTTGTCTAAGTAAAATCATTTACTTTATTAATAATTAGGGTGTCTAGTAAATTTACAAGAAAAATATTCAAGCATATATGTACTATATATTTCCAGGATTTCAAAGTTCATCCCTTAAATTTGCATGAAACATGCCCACGCCAATTACCAGTATTTTTCCTTATAATGACAATATTTCTAGAGGATTTGAAAAAAAAAAGCATAATTTCCGATTTTGAAGGCTATTATATACTGACACCATCACTGAAAACTGAAAATGTGCAAAAACAAAACAAAAAAAAATGTGTAAAGCAGTTGTGCATACTGATGTGTTGCTGCTTTGCACACTTAAATGTGTAAATTCTTGTATATAACACATATAGCATTTATACATTTAAGTGTGCGCAACTGTTTTACACATTTTTTTGTTTTTTTGCACATTTTCAGTTTTCAGTGATGTATAACCCATGTTTAAATGAAATTTTGTGGACCTCCCAACCTTTAACTGCACATCTGGGAACACCGGTTGAAAACACTACATTTGATACACCATCAGTTATGTTAAAAAATTGATGTTCTGTTCATTTTGGTAAAAATTGAATACAACTATTGAATTTTTGACTAAACATCCCTACACGTTGCCTGCATGCAACTCATTCGAGTATTAGGTCCCATGGAATTTAACATCGCATGTTTTGAATCTTTCTGGCATAATGCACATAGCCTGCAACAACATGATAAAGTTCTTATTCAAAGCGTCGTAGCAACATTTCTAGGGATTCGAGACATCAATGTCATATCAACGTAAGTAAATCAGTTTGAAAATATACTGGCGACAGATTTCAAACTTCGCAATGTGATCCCTCGGCACATATCGCACAAAAAGCACAAGAGACAAGAGTATAAAATGTCCTCATTAATAATGTCACGCATTTTGGCATAGAACAGAGGACGTGTATAGTTTTTTTTTTCCTTTAAGAAATTCAATTTATTAAATTAGATTGTTTGTGATCTGCGAGCACAAATATACTTTCAGAGTAATTAGCAAGGGCTTACAGTAACCTATTTCATTTATTAAACTATGCTGCTGTCAGCACCGAACAAACAACGACTTGGACACATGTTAAACGAATTCCTGAAAAGTGCATATATATATATATATATATATACAATCTTTGCAAAGCAATTTCCCGGTAACCCTTCATATTTGCATGTTATATAATTGATTGAGCAAACATGTATGGAGCATACTATCGCATATACTCGATCTAATTTCCCTAAGGCCGATCACCCCAGAGATTTATGGAAACAATATGCACTTATTGCAATATTCTTGAAGAGATTTAATGAAAACGGGCCTTCGCTAAATTTCAGAACGAAAATGAAACTCAACAAATGTCAGCGAGAAAATAAATGGGGAAAAAAACAGCTAATTTATCAAGGGATATACAGTATTTACAACCATGTTTCATGGCCTCTATGATGATAAATACATTTATTACTCATACACTTAAGATTATTCTGTGATGCTTAATTTAATTAGGCATGCAAATGTTGACTATGAATTTCAAGTGAGGTCGAAATTATAAGAATCTAAAAAAAATAGATTCTATATTAAATTGTATCTTCCCGAGTGGAAATGCAATACATGTTAACTTGCAAGGACAAAATTTATCATTTGAATGGCTATATGTATGATAATGCACAGTCACCACATTAACATTTTCAAAGGTCATAAACATTCCTGAATTTAAAAGTATGTATTGTAATTGCATTACATGTAATGATTTGCAGATAGAGTATAATTAAAACTAATGGACGTTGTGACATTTAATGGCTAAATCACCATGGGCACACCAGTAAACAAGCAAACGTTTATAAAACTTCATTCTAAAAGCGCATCAAACAACTTGTTAAACAAAAGTTAACTCCATTGTTGATCTCTACAAATTTTGGCAATTGCGAAGATACCACACATTTTGATAAAACCTTGCACAATGGCATACTTTTCTCAATTACCGCAATGTTCTAGATATGTGTCATTTCTAGACTTATACTATAACGACATGACACTATACTCCCATGACATACATACCACAAATCAATTTCTGTCAATCCAGCAAAACCATGGATCAATGAATGCGAAGTCTACGTTGGATATTCCAGGCCCTTGACACAAATAACATCTTAAGGAATGGGTGTGGCTGTTGCATTTGAAATGGGAATGTCGATTAGACTTCCATCAAAAACAAACCGTTCAATTTAACCCACATAATGAACAACTCCGAATATCAGGTTAACTCATTTCAGTTCATCCTCGCGATTTTGCCCATTATGCCAAAGCAATGCCTCGCTTCAGATAACCTAAATTAAGACTAGAACGTGAGACTTTCATACAGGATCCTAAAGTGCAACCTGATAATCAGAAGCATTTAGCTATAATTATCATGCATAATTTCACCGCGGCATAGCTAGGTGTGGTCACAATGTTTAATGCTTCGAATATACATCTGAGAAGTGGCGTTTTCACGCAGTGTTTTGTGCCTATTTGAAAGCCGGATCTCTGTTTTATTCCATCTGATGAGTCTTGCTTTTATGCAAACAAGTTGAAAAATCGATAAGAAAGTCATTCATTAATGAGAACCGTTTTAAATGCAAATATTTCACGCCAATTCCTTAGAGAATTCGCTCTAAAACAGGTCAAGCTTTAGGCCCTGAATCATCAAAATTCGAATATAAAAACAGAAGCGTTTCTAAATTAATTAAATTAGTAGAGTTATTGCCTACTGGAGTTGTATACATGGAAAATATAAATCTGATATAAACGCAACGTTAAACAACTATTTTTGGGCATTGCAGAAGAAAACGTTCAAACAACCTTCTAATTAACTGACTTTTACACGTCACATATGACAGTTGATTTAGCAATTAACTCTTTTAAACTTCACAATAAACACCACTTTATATACTTACTATTAATGTATAAAACAACTGATAATGTGTAATACATATAGGAATGATTTAACACAAAACACTTTACAACTGTAATGATTATTACACATTAGAGCAAACACGGAACATAAAAAGAATTTATGCAAACCAAATTGTCGAAACGTGGTTTTGTGAACATGTTTCCATAAACAGGTTTGTCCAAATATAATTGTCCACATCAAAAACACATTTCGAAACGGAGGAAATGTTTGTTGTTCATGGATGGCCTGTATACAATGGCCAAAAACTGGCCGAAAGCACGTGGGGCAAATTGGGTAAACGATCCACGTCATGTTGAAAACGTTGACAGGTCTTGACCAACAAATATGTTTTCTTTTGATCCTCAACGCCTCTTGAACTAACTTGTAGAAAGTTGCTTACAGAAAACTGGTGAGCAATTTTTTATCATAAAAATGTTTACGAAACCCTTTTAATGTTTCGTGTTTGCTCCAATGTATACTAAGCATACAACGTTCAAATCACACCAAAAACTATACTTTGAAAAGTTGGTGTATCTGGAAATTTGAAATTTAATTTTCATTAATTATGATTCGAAACTGACCATGTCACATTTAACACTATGATTAACAGGTGCAGAGATTCATTGTTGTTGATAGGTTGGTTGGAGTTTAGATACCCAAAGTCGACTAAAGTCACAGAGACCCAAAGTTCATTAACGATGAAGCTACAGAAAAGTATTTCTGAAAATGACATAATACGAGTAGTAATGCAATGTCTGAAATATATTCTTACATAGTGAGCGGTAAATCAATGCATGAGATACATTTAATTTTGAAGAAATATTTATAAAAGTATGTATTATGAACATTTCTTCCACACAAGTCTTTTGTAATTCTAGTATAATGTCATAATAAAATCTTTTCTCGTTACAAGCCCCTCAAATATTTATAATACTTTATAAAATTATTTCCTCGTCTTGTTTTCAATGAAAATCACAATTGCGCAGACAGTTCTTTTAATATTTATAATGCTTTTGATCTTCACACAAGAGACCACTTGTCTTAGATTATCATTTCATCTTCTGTAGGCTAGCAACCTTTGTATTAAAGAGGATTCATTATTTGAATTGCGGCATGCACAACGTGAAAAAAATACGCCATTTGCCATGTGATGTGAAATATCATTAGCATAACAAGTAGGCATATCTAAGAAAGAACAAGATTTTGAAGTCTCTTGTTAATGCAAATAATAACAATAGCAATAACTCATAATCGTCTAATGTAAGAGTTCTTCATCCTTTTTATTTCGTCAGGCAACTTAACACACATCATATACAGAGTTTGCTTGAAATGATGTGTGCAAAATTTTTTTAAAAAAATCCACATCTGCTAAAATGCAATTGAGGAATTTCATTTATATAACATATAGTCAATTTCATTGTCAACTTGAACCATATAACTTTTTGTATATTACAGAATGGATGCATTTCATGGAAATCTCCAGAAAATTTCCTGAAACTTAGAGAGACGAGCCTCAAGTGTTAGTACCGGGCCAAAATTTCCATAAATAACATGTAGTACACAAGGTGTTCCTTGTCTGTACCATGAAGGCCTGGTGGATAAACAATGGAGGAATGCGAAATGGGTTGGGGGTTTCATGACCTTTACAGGATACGCAATTTTAGCAGTAATACCAATGCAATGGAGTGTACGAAGTATCCATGCATGGCACGAACCCACATGACCGGATCCTTATGTAAGTAAATTCCAACCTTGAATTTTGTTATTATCCTGAATGCATATACACATTTTTCCACATATCAGAATAGCACTGGTAGTGGTGGATTTAACAGGGCGGCAAATGGACAAGCGCAACCTGGGTTCCTGTACAAATGAGACCCAGTGCTTTCATACAAATTTTTTAAAAAATTCGAAGTTTAATAATGTACAGACCCTTAACCCATTGTATTATGGCGGACCATTTTTCCCTACAGCCTATAACTAGGCCAACAGAAGTCACAAGGGCAGCAAAGAGGGGACCAAATCAAATGGCAAACTAATGCACATTTAGCAAGGGTCGAAGTCATTCAATTCATTTCAATTCAATTCAACTCAGTACCCTACAGTCAGCAAATAAATGTCATGTGGTAGGGGGTCGTATCCATTTTCAGGAGAATTCTCCTACATCAGTAGCGACTTAGACATCATTGTGAAACTGAACTTTAATCGAATTTACAC
>JAUJYV010003216.1:0-10487 GCA_033995625.1 Ophyiulus pilosus | reverse complement strand
AAATGTTTTTAGGGGGAATAAAATAAATAAATGGGAGTTATTTGGGACTTCGAGCATTAAAATCAAACGTTTAAGAGGATGATCTACAGTTATATTACAAAAATGCAGTAGTAAATATACGTAAAAATGTCTTCCCTAATATAGGAGTATTTTATCCACATGTCACAGGTGATACGACACAATAATATATAGTAAAGTTTGTAGAAATTGAATTCCACACATACCATATGTGACAGGCCACAACCATGCGGGTGCACCAAAATATTTGAAATAAAATCAGGTGTCTAAAAATCATACGGGCTTCTATGGAATTTTAAGCAGTAGTATCCATGTCTGCAGTCAAACGTGGCAAATATTTAACAACATTAACAAACAGTTAACTGGCCGTTATATTTCCAGAAGGTTTACGGGTGAAGGCGATTCGTCAGTGACAAGATCTCTGAATATTTGACATAATGAAACACAAACATCTGGAATCCCTACCAACGAAAACGCCCACGCTAAAAATATATGCTTTATATATGGACAGAAAACTTATCAAATGTGTGGGTGATATATTGTGCACCTGTAGATACGCCTCACATTGACAGCCAATGAAAACTGTCAATGGGCAAGGCATTGTCAACAATAAAGACACAGCAAAAACTAAATTCATTCAGCTGAAAATCGCAGATTAAACTTAGCAGCAGTTGCATTTGCATAGCTCAATGTAACTGTGTGCATATATGCATATATACGTGCACGCTATTTTGAATTCATTGTTTGAATTCAGTTCGCCCTAGTATTCACCTAAATTAATGTTAAATTAAACTTGTTTCATCTGTTTAATTGCAATGACTTCTGTTCAGTTATTCATAAATATACCTTACATGTTAAATATAATGCAAAGCAATGTTCAATCCTGTTAAAAAAAACTTTGTTTTTCAACAAACAAAATCCAACAAACAGGTTGTAAAAACGACTAACTAAGAAAATGGTTAAGTATTAATACGGTATGTACAGATATAATAACAAATATATCAAAATAATGAGAAGACCCAGGTGACAAAAATCATATATGGAATATCATGTCCCATATATGGCAATATATGATATTCTCCTTATACGGTGTGTATAAGACTTAAATGCTTACCCTATTTACGTATCACTTCCTAGAGATTACCTACAGGTTAAATGAAATAACATTTATTTTATTACTTTTAAATTAACAAATCATTGACATGTTTTTTCTTCTTAAAATTAAGGTATTTTGATAGAAAACCATTTAGTAAAACTTCCTGTCAACAATATAGACTACCTCAAATTTCTTACTTTTGAATTGATTATTTACTAACAGAACTTTCAAAATGACATACATGATATATTTATTACGCAATACATTAATCTTTTCAGCTGCTTATAATAGGCCAGAGGCGCACTAAATTTTGTTAATTAAGTCATTATCTGAGATTTATGTAAAACAGCTGTATGTAAGCAGGTTGCATTTGAACGTACAGGAAAATTTGTAGGCGAGGGCTTTTAAACAAGATATATTCCTTAAATATCAACAGTTTAATCTTTTTAGAGTTTGTTTTGGTTGTAGGCATTGCTATCAGGGACAAGTATCAACCAACAAATTACTTAGCTTGTTTTACATTTTTGGGTCAATTGAGATAATATGCTTGTCGGGCACTCATGTACCAGTTTCAACATTTTATAGAATCCAGTTTACACTCAAAACTTTATGTAAAACCACCATTCAGAAGATACAGTATATCCCCATACGTGTTCAATTTCTGAAAAGGCCATGTTCAGACACAAAATGAGAATGCCATATACTATGAGATAGAATATGACATTTTACCTAAAATATCCAACTAAATATATGTAATTTGCATCAAGAAAAGCCAAAACACGAAGATTAAATTACTATTAACGAAGTTTTGTTGAAATTATTTTTCCGGTTAGTATTTCAGCAAATACGAGTTTAGTTTGAAAAACGAGTTTGGCTTAAATTACATCAGATTAGGCATTTTACTGCATTTTTTGCTCATTCAATTGCAGTTTTACTGCCTATCCATTATAGTGATTACATTTTTATCAGTACCATCTTTCAACCAGGAATGTTTGATGCGCATTTAAAGGCGAACGCTTTACAGACCTAGGAATTTAGCGAAATTCATATTATCCATTGGAAACCAAGCATTTTTTTATATTTCGAAATAATATGGTGCTAGGAAATCAGAAAATTAAGCAGGAAACCTCCGCATATCGAGTCTCCAAAGCGCACATAACCAGACGGTGATGCATATCCATTCAATTCTTATCATCCAAATCAGGTTCATCAAAATAAAAACCACTAACCTAGACTTGTCTATCATTTTTGTTTCTAAGAAGCAATTTCCCCTCACAATTACTAATCGGATGAAGCTTATTTTTTCGAGTATTTCGAGCAGCTTTTTGCGACTTGTTCACTTAGCATACCATTTAGATTTGCCACAAGTGTGAGACAGCGTGACTTGGCGAATATTTTACTTGCTTGACAAATAAACTTTTTCCCCAACTAGGGATTGCACAAAACAATCGAATATTATACTACATATTGGTCGAAAGTCCGAGCTCACCCAAAGGTCTTTTCACTTTGGAGCTCGTCTTGACGTCCAGAGCTTGACCCTGCGTGCCATGGCCCTCGTTGATTTGCCTCCTAGCATGGGCCTAGTAGCTTGGTCCCCCATGCAGATAGCGCGAGGAAATCCCCAATGTTTTTACTACTAGTTTATTTGCATATTTTCCGCACTCTAATCTCCAAATTTCCTAAGGAATTTTCAGATTTAATCTGATTCCTACTTGGCGGTGTCAACGAGGCAAAGTTCGCCTTATAAAAATGTGCGAGTTAAGCAGGTTTTTTCGCCTCGACACATTTCAAATGTGGGTAAATGGTTAAATTAACATATTTTTTTTACTTACAAAACATAAATGAGGATGCGTGAAGTGCAGCCAACAATTTCGGAAATTTGCTAAATTCGTGATGAGGTCAACACATAATAATGCCAGTAAAAATATTAAAAAAAAACATCAAATTTTCATTAATTGGGAGAAAAATAGGTTATACGATTAGTCATCATGCAATCAAAGTAACCAAAAATCGTTAGACTATGGTTTGAATACAGATGCATATTGTTTGGGCTAGCACACTAATCCCCCGTACCACAGCCACTCAAATCGCACGAGCTTGAGACTGAGCTGCTTCTCAAGTCTCAGATGCGTACAATGGATCCGCAGAAAAATTGCCAAGACGAAGTCAAGACAGCCAAATG
The DNA here is from genome assembly GCA_033995625.1 of Ophyiulus pilosus. Taxonomy (NCBI): domain Eukaryota; kingdom Metazoa; phylum Arthropoda; class Diplopoda; order Julida; family Julidae; genus Ophyiulus; species Ophyiulus pilosus. The sequence continues at coordinate 7,191 of JAUJYV010003216.1, read as the reverse complement.
TGTGTCGTCTCAAGCTTTAGCTTAGGCTTGAGATGAGACGAGATAAAGCTTGAACTGCAGTTTGTAGAGCAAATGTGGTACAGGAGCTTGTCTTCGGGAAAGTTCCGGCAAGTTTACCAACAAGATGTGAACAATAAATTTAATATTATTACAAGTTTTGCCTTTATTTCAACGGGTGTTTGGAGATTAAAGGGAATTTTAGCTAGGTTTTTTAAAGGTGATTATAGCATGGATCTTATTAGAAACTAAAATGTAACGGTTGATTAAGTAACTGAATGTGGTGAAACTTACTGTCTAATAATGCCGCTTTAGTAACAGCAGGAAGCCTTCTGAATCACCCTGTACGAGCGTATGCTAATAGGGGGCTTGACTTTGACACCATTCGATAAGCCACCCCAACATCAACACTTAAAAGTACAAGCTTCCCCCGATGGAAAGCTAATTTTGATTTTCATTAAGTACAGGAAGCAGTTAAGATCAGTGGAAACGATTAAAAATGCAATTATTCGTGACAACTGGCGACTGTCCGGCACTGACTGGAACGTACAGGTGTTTGGGCAATTTGCGGTAGCCTCCCAGCTATAGCCGTGTAAATTACGTCGCTGTAGGCCGCGCGGTGATCAAGCACACATTTTAAACGTTGTCGGAAATTAATTGGCCATTTGTTCCCATCTGTGTCCCTTTGATTATCGGTTCCATTACATGGAAATATTGGAAAACACGATTATCGTGAAAAACACGACTACCTCATAATACTCGTGACATTGACAGCTATTTTTCATGCACACTGCATTAAAGACTACGGAGTTCATTCCTTATTAACGAGGTTGCTAATTGAATAATTTCCACTAAATTGCCATCGCTCATTGATATATCAATATTAATTTGAAAAAAAGATACACTAAACGAGTGATTTATGTTTCATGGTCTACATCCATGACGTTGCCACCCCCTACCACAGCACGAAATATTGACCAGCTGCGGCCAACGTGTCCGATTTTTCTAGCGAAATGAAGCTAGTATATCTCGTTTTTGATATCCCGAAAGCCACATAATTGACATTAAAATAATGACACTTACTTGAAAAAAAATGAGCAACTTAAAAGTGGTCGAACCTTGGAAAATTCAAACATAATAACACGTTCCGTTGGCTCATTCTGAATTGGCCGTCATGTGGTCTTAAAAGCACTTTCCTGACCAACATCGCTCCCGATCGATCGCGCACACACTCAAATTGAACACATCCACTTTTCAGGTCTGTCCCAAGCGTAAAACCGTACAAAAATCAGTATTTTAACGAGGATTCTCAGCACTCACCTATCACAGTCTGTCGCCATTGTTTTCCACTTAAAGCCAAGCGCGATGTATTGTGGGTAATTCTGACTAACCCACGTGTAGCCTCACAACACCATTTGTTGACATTGGTTACCTTGGCAATACCCCTGAAAATCAAACGAAAATTATATATATATATGTAATGCGGCTTGTACCAACATTAATTAAGTTTAATTAAATTCTAGTTTTCACCAGTTTCTCAAATTTCTAGTATTTTATACGTGAAATCTATTCAGAAAATTTCAATGTTAAAATATGATGTGCGCCTCCAGGGCATAATTATAAAAACTAAACAAAACCTTGAAAAGTTAACAACTCGTGACATCCTTGAGGAAACATCAAATTTTGATGCCCACCACACAATTAAATTGCTGAAATATCAGCAATGCATCAAAAATTTGGCGTGTTCTTCGTATATTTCGTATGCACTTGCAAAGTAGTCTCGATTTTAGTCCATGGGAAATAATTGCTTTGAATATTTTTAACTTTCTAAATTATAAACGTATTTTTTACAAATTTGAGAATAATGGTTATTACATTTGAAAGTTTGGAAAACCCTGTTTAAACATGTATTAACATGGTTGTATAACTTTTTTTAAATTGAAATTTTGGAAAATGAACATATATTTGTACAATTAATTTTTAAAAAAAATCAAAGTTCGGTAAGCTGTTCAAACCAACGTGCTTTTACAAATTTTAGCACGTTTGTCTATAAATAGTCAAACACAACCCCTACATCTGAGAATATGTCATCCGTTATAAAATACATGTACATGACCAAAAATGTTTAAAGACATGTTCTGGTTATTGCAAGAATTTGCTACTATACAAAATGCAATTAACTGTTTTATTAGCATGGGATAAACCAGCATTAGCACAATGAACATATCTTCAATTCCAATAAAAAATATCAGTCATGATTTCAATCAATGGGAATTATCTTAATAAAAGCAATCTTCTGACAACCAGTTCTTTTTTTTTCAGACAATTGAAAAATAAAAGGGCACATAGTCATAACGATATCGGTACGACTTATTGCATATGACAATATGGGTCAATCCATAAAGAAACATAACTTACATTTCTCATTGTGGAATCTGTCGGGCAATAGCAATTCGGAACAAGTTAAGGTCCATTTACAGAGCGTTTAAAATACAACCGTAAAAAACTGTCGTTATGCTATTCGTTAATTCTGGCTACCCACCACCAATGCCACACGATTGAGTGATAATGAGATCTCCAATTGCTCCGTTTCATGGATGAAAAATATAGAGAGCTTGATAGCGAGCTACGCGACTCGATATCATGGCAGGAAGAACGTGGAAGAGGATCTATTGCAATTTTCCATGGGCACATGGATACTACAATTGAGTTAAACAAGACATTACCCCAATTAAAAACCGACGATTACTTCAAATACCTTACAAATTCTGTAAATTATAAATCACTAGCTGCGCATGCCTTTCAACCAATCGGGCAACATTTTCAAAAAATGACATTTGAGTTCAAAATAAGGTATAACTTGTCAAAAATGTAGGGTTTTTCAAACGTCCCTCCGAGTTTTTTTCGAAATCCTGTAGTATGATTACCGAGACAGCCACGTCAGAAAAGAGCATATGAACGACACATAAGACGTCTGTCTTGTCATCAGGGGTGGACATATCGGGCATCCATAAACCTTTAAAGGTTCTCCGACTGCTTAAATACTCCGTTCCGCCACGCCTGTCGCGGTTACAGTTACCGTTTTGTACCAGGGAGAGACCTACGAAAAACCCTGTATAGTCTAGCTCAGCAAAATACGCTTTTGCTATGGTTTCCGTAAACCCTGTATTGCACCGAGGAACACCATCGGGCCATTTAGGCTAGTTCACACCCGATGAATGGTCTGCGAATAGTCACTGGACGGAGATTTCGGTAACACGTAACATGTTTTACTGTTAACCGATCCGGTTCTTACTCCTAGTCAGGTGTGAACCAGCTCTAATAGCAATTATATTAAAAGCGGGTAAAGGATTATCAAAATCTTAGCTTGTTCTGCTAAAGAACATTTCCCTAAAGTCACGAGCTTACACACAAAAAATCGATTTTTCTTAAAAGTACATTGTTGTTGGCTACCGTATTTGTAACTAGGGCAGCATTTTTCCTCACGAACAACGGTTTTAATGCTAATTTGGCTAAACATTCTTGAACATTGAATATCATCGTTTTGGTAAGAATCAATGGTACGTCTGCCCGAGACTAACAACGATTCTGGAACCATTATTTGGAAGAATTGTATGGTATCAAAATCCTCGGGGCTCTCGGCGTCGCTCGAACGAATGGTGTTCCTCTGTTTGATAATTTAGATTAAGCCGTGTTTGTTGTGTACATTGCATAATTCATGATTCCAGGCAGGTACGAGAGTGGATAACTAGTTCAACGTAAATCAATAAGTGGCCGGTACAAATATATCGGAAAAATAGTCATGAATTATTTTCTTGCATTGATGGCATTGTTGTCGTATTAATTTTCAAGTTTTACGCGCTTCGATTTCAAACTCAATTCACTGGTTAAGTCGCGCTTGTTATTACAAACCTGACTGAAGAAAGGACAAATTGAGAAAACATTTCACCCAAAAACACCTGCAGGCTCGGCTTTGTCGTCTTTAACGCTTGTAGCCGAATTCTTTAGCGTCATCCTCGGTGAAATCGCCGTAACGCCACATGTTCAGCTACGAGAGAAATTATTAATTAAACGCCATCGTAAATTAATAGCGCGTTTAACGACTGCAAAATGTAAATTACTCACCCTTTTCTTCTTGGCTGCTTCCTGGGCATTTTTGTATTCTGTCACCTGTTAAATAAAAGTATTTTGATAAAAAAAAAATGATATAATCTATCCTCCTCCGATAAATCAACCATGTTTTGAGAATTTAAACATCCCAAATTAAACAAGTTACAACCCTGATACAGAAATAATAATCATTATGTCACACTTGCCAATTTTTTTAGCCTTTTTTCCTTGCGCGTCTCAGATAACAAATATCCTTCCGAAATGAGTCCTTTGATGATGTCCTCTTTCGTGTCGGAATTCAGGAGAGTGACGTAATCGACGCCTCCAGCTTTGTACTCGACGTTAAGTAGAAGTGTCAGATTTTCCGTTTCGGTAGCAAACGCTTGCATGGCATCTTGCTGATACTCAACCTGAAACGAGGGATTTACAGATTGTTGATGCGCACACACGGAGGCAAACAACGGTCGATTTACGAGCAAATCAACGTACGTCAGAATGTAAAGCCGCACAAGCTAAACCGTATTCGTGCGCTGCTGGCCGAAGTCCTTGAAAGTTCAACGGTAAGGTAGCCAAGTTTAGATTTTTCGTCACTTCTCTCTGAAATTTGGGTCGGAATGTGTTGAGAAACAATCTTAAGTTATTTTAAAAAAAAACCTAAACAATTATGTAACCACTTACGTTTCCGTAGTCGACGTAGAAAACGTGAGAACTTCCATCTCCGAGCTTTTCGACTTTCGCCCGATACCTAAACAAATTACATATTTTTACAAATGACGCGAGAAACGATGCAAATTGCGACTAATTAAGAGACCCACCATTCGCCATCGACGAATTTGGCAGCGCACAAATCCCCTCTCTTGGGCGTGTAAGAGCCTGGTAGAGGTGGGTTTGTCGTGAACTCCTGCCTTAATTGATCCATGAGTTCTTCCAGTTGGGGTCCCTCTTCCACGTGTTGAGCGTAAAATTGAAGGTTAGGGCGTACGTCCGTCAGCACGACAGAAACATAACTGATGTTCCTTTCAACGATATCATCTTTAATGTCCTGCTCCTTGGGTTCTTCGTAATTTGCCCAAATCTTTCGTAGCGGAGGATTAATTAAGAAAACGTATGAATTCATGCATTTTGCAGAAAGAAAGCAGACGGGCCTAAAGAATTCAACTCACTTTGGTCTTCTTTTGCTTCGCACCATCCTCCGCCGTTTGTAGAGCACGGAAATGGGAACTGCGCTCTGCTGTCGAGTGCACGCTCGCTAGACCTTCTTCTACGAGTGCTACGGAAAGGTTGATGTTGTCGACCCACAGCCAGCCAATGAAGTTACCAGCTTTGTCCATGTTTTCCACTTCAACTTCAACCTTGAGTAAAACAGACGTTAATACGAGTGCCGGGCTTGTCGAGGAAAGCTTTGCATAAGAAAATATAAGTAGTGCCTACCTCTCTCTGCATACATAGTTCTTTCGTGAACGCTAAAGCTTCATCTCCGAATGGTTCAGAATCCAGGGAACCCATATTGGGAACTATCCTCGAAGCTCTCGGACAACTAATACCTAAACATGATATTAACCCCAAAGTTCAGTTAACCGACAAACCCACTAAATAAAAAATGGAATAAAAGAGCAGCACATTTGCCAACCTGCGAGAAGGAATGTGATGAGGCATGTCTCCTTGGGCACGTACAGCCGTAATCTGGATCCGCTGCTGACATATTCGACAATGCCTTCCGATCGACCTGCCCTTTGCAGGAAGGGAAGAAATTGCTTGGCTTTAGCATAATCCTGCAAACGTAAATGAAAAAAAAAACGTTGAGTCGAAGAGCTTATCGAACAGGCGGGCATAACACCCGAGATTCAAATGGCCAGGGCGCGTACCCCAGAAACGTCGGCCACCCTGTGAATCGGGGTATCTTTTTTTCCATGCATCCCTTTCCCGCTTTTGGCTGCTTTCGTCTCTGCGGCTAATAATTCGTCATAGTGGGAAGACCTTTGATCATCATCTTGGCGATAGCGGACCACGGTGGCTAAACCTTTACTCACCAGGGCCTCTGCAACATTTCTAAATTTGATCCATATACAAAAATTAGAATTGGTAATCTTAGAAACTCTTAGAAACTTAGTACGCTAAATGACTCACATTCCACCAATTGCGACCGTACAGCATGTTTTTTCTGGAAACGAATTGGAGGCTGGCTGAACGTAGTCTAGCACCACATTTACCTGAAAAGTCAAGTAAACATTATTACTTTGATTGGAGAAATAAGCACAATTTGTAAAATGAAATTAAAGGGCAGATATTTGCAATAACAAAGTTTAACTCTTAAAGAAACATGCATACAAAATAAATTTTCACATTTTTCCCATCATTTATTTTCAATGTCGGTATCAATCCAAAAAAGCATTTCCATAAAAATGACAAATGTTAAGAATGTTACCTTCTTTCCAATTAGTTTTTGGCGTAGAAATTCCCTGGCTTCATAAAGATATGGGATATCATACAGGGGTCTGAACTGTCTCCCTTTTGTGTCTTTTGGGGCATCATCCTTGGGTCCTTCGGTAATTCTAAAAGGAAATGATTAAAATCATATATTCACACCTTCTAGAAAATAAGTTAAACGAGCGCAGAAATAAATTGGGCTAACCTTGGTGGTCGAATGCTTGCCAAAAAGATTTTCTTTAGGGCACCATCGTTAGATTTCACCATCAATGCATCTGCATTGACAATTTCCATAACTTTGGCGCTGTACTCTTTCCCTTTGCCTTCAACGTGTGTTGTACTCGGGCTATAGTCTTTCCAAATTCGCAATCGTTTTTCCTTGGCAGACCTTTCCGCTGCTCTCAGTTTATCAACACCGGAAGAAACAAATGCCATACTCCAATCAACACAGCGAGCAAACCCTTCTCTCACCAAGAATTCTGCAATGCTACCATTCTGAAAACAATAATGAATCGAAATAAGTTTACATTTTTTTTCAAGATTGTGGAAGTGTATACAAAACTATTAAAGAGGTTTTACCGGATGAATAATACTGCCGATGTAATTAGCATTAGCAACACTTTCAAGAATGATTTCGACGTCTCTGTGCAAAAGGCG
>JAUJYV010003215.1:0-10487 GCA_033995625.1 Ophyiulus pilosus | reverse complement strand
TTTCAATGGGGAAAATTGCTTTGAGATACGAGCAAATTGACATACGAGCAAGTTTACGGAACGAATTAAACTCGTATCTCGAGGTATCACTGTACTAGTCATCTCCAAATAACCCTGCTCATGTCTGGTTTTCGACTAACTTTGCCTATAGTTTTACGTATAAATGTTTGATATTCATATGAATACTAGTGAAAGTATTCATAAATCACTATATATACAGTGAAACCTGTCAGATTCAACACCTTTATAAAGTGAACACCTCCCTAATTTGAACACTTTTGGCTGGTCCCGGACAGCTTCCATAGAAATAACATCAGGACAGACCTCGATACAATGAACACCTGTATACTTTGTACATTGAACACTTTTTTCAGTCCCCAAGATGGGTCTAACCTCTCTACATAATACACTTGACCATTGAGTTCCCAATTAAGCCCCTAGAGAGTGCTCTACAACAATCAGGGGAAATTCCCTTAATCTTTAGTTATTTTGGGTACTGGTAGCCAATTGCAAATCATAGTATCAAGCAAGATGAGCAAACAAAGCTACATGGAATTGACATTGGATAGAAAAAAGGATGTTATCCAAGCAATTTATATGGGGAAATCATAATTCATCATGGAATATCGTTGAAACTGATGATTACGATGGAGAGATTGAGGACCCTCACATAGACGAATCATCAGTCAGTACAATTCAAGTGTTGGAGTACCTGGACGTTATAAAGCTGTACATATTGCTAAAACATCCAGAAATGCACCAACTGATGATAAACACACAGAGAAAGATCGAAAAATGCGATCATCAATATGATTGAAAGAAAAAACAACAGTCGATTACAGATTTCTTTAAAAAACCCTAAAATAATGATTTATGTACATGCACTGAAAGGATTGTGTGCATAATGTTATATTCAATTGCATACAATAAACATAGTTCATTGGATATTGTCTTTTCATAGCAAACCTCAATACAATGAACACCTGTCTAATGTGAACACTTTTTCCTGGTCCCATGGGTGTTCAATGTAGACAGGTTTCACTGTATATAAAACCAGTTTTAACAATTAACAGTCTTCCACTGTCAGTGTGCCATACTGCAATTTTAAATAAGTTAAAATGTGGAGTCAGGTGGGATAGTGAATTTCGTTATTTGGAATAGCACCAGCCCCTGTTCCTACCTTATAAAATTACATTCAACGCACGCGCAGTGCCAATATGCGGCTATATTTGCCATGCATAAAATGAGCCGTAGTGATTTGCCTCATTTACTTTCTTTGAAACTATCACGCAGCTTATCTTAGATACTTAAAGCTATGCTAATAAATGTTTTAATGAATCTTGCCTCCAACACAATATTGCATATTTTTCAGCTCCTTACTGATGTATCGATTAATATTTTATGAGTAAAATAATCGACATTAAAGAGTGACTTTAATCATATAACATTTATAACCCAATAAATCATCGACATGTGTTGAACTAAATGCCTGACAAATGCTTCAAATAAAACATCAATTCCAAATTATTAAAATGTTAATTTACATTACCTATTCAATGTTCTTTTTGTTAAGATAATATGCGACTTTTTTGGAGTGCAATGTTTAAACAAACGCGAATTTTTTTAGTAAAACATCTTTTCTTATTGTTTTAAAAACTTTTGACTAATTCTGAAACTAAAACTTTTCCAATTGAAAATATCTTGTTTACTTAAATTCAAGTTTGCTGCAAACTTTTCAAAATAAGGTTTCGCATTGCGAAAACCGTTTAAAAAAAAAATTCCATTTTGCATGTTCGCATTACCCTGAAACATATCAACATCCCAGACAATCTATTAAAATGAAATTTAAGCTACTTCTGTAAAAAAGCTTCATGCCACACCCTGTCAATACAAGATGCTGTGACATACGATAAGCCATTGAAAACGCGACAGGCTACCATTTGGCAGAGTGCGACATCACACATTTCGATATCAATTCATTCCGCTATCATGTTTGCGTTAAATACACATCACTAGACAAACACAAATTACAGACAGTATATTACGTTTGCCACTTTCCAAATTCGGAAGACAATCCCCAAGATGGACAGCAGCAAAAACGTTTAATCGAGATAAAAACAAAGGGAAACGCAAGCGTCAATAATCGAAATGGTTTCTTATTTCCATGATTTCCATGATGCATAATTCGCATTGCAGTGTCTAGCTGAACAAATTCACACTAACTCGCCACATATCGACTCGTCACCTAGCAACAAGTTTCTAACCATAGTTTTGACAATTCAACAGAGGGGTAGAGCAGGGTTGCGATTTGTGTGGTGATGGGGTTGAGGACATTCCACGTGTTTTCCACCTGCACAGCTCTAGCAGACTTGAGACTGGATAGGAAATCTGCATCTATAGAAGAATGACCGCTATTTATGGGTCTAACCTCACCTATAGTCCAAAACGGCAAGCTAGGTGGGGTAGTGGTAATGCTATTGGCCTTTCATTAAGGAGACCTGGGGCCAATTCCCGGTTGCCTACCATGACTGTAGTTTTCGCAGTTTTCCACAGTTGTTTCCAGGCAAATGCCATGATAGTTCCTCTGAAAGTTGACTGCAACCACACTCTTCTTTTCTTATCTACAAGTATCACAAATTACCAAACAATCTAAAAATACATATACAAATTGCTAGGTGTGATGGCTCCCACAATGCACGTGCGCTTACTAGTCTAATACAGTACAGAGATGTTTCAACATTGATCAACTCATGGCACACCATTAGTATTTTTTTTTTAAGGAAGAGATTTTCTATAGTTTTCTCAATGAAATAAAAGAAAATTATGCCTTGAATAAAATAAGTTGCTCCATGTTAAAAAAATGTCATGTTTAATATAATATTACGTATACAGTATACATGCATAACCTAACCGAACCATTATGACCAGTTTACACTTAGTGTTACACTGTGTTTTTACACCATGTGTGAATAATTGTGTTGCACGTCGATTAAAATTGCAACTTGAAATAAAAAACGATTGCATTCATTTCAAGTAAAACACGTTTTGTGTGTTTTTTTTGGTGTTTTTTAAAAGAAAAAATTTCAATCTTATAGAACACTATATTAAGTACAGGTTAGGATATACGAGATTTAATGAGTGAATATGGAAAACTCGAAAGATGTCATGATTGCAACTTTTTGGGATATATATTCATTAAGATGTTTTTTTTCTTTCTATAATGTTTTTTACAGAAAATGACACGTAATTTTTTTTTCAAAACCGCAACTCAGTTAATGGAAACTAATGCATTTCGGGTATTTTTTTATTAAAAAAAATCAAACCACGATTTAGAAAAACCAGGGTAGAGTTAATGGATTTTTGCATTTCTTTTCTCAATATTTTGATAAAAATTATTAAAAAGTATATAACTATTTTTGTGACTAAGGAATAAAGATGAAATTATTGTTCCGATCATTTTCTTGATGGAATATATTTTCGCAATAATTTATAAATGGTGTCCTATATATTTTTAACTGGCAAGCATTTGTGGGTTTTTTTTATAGTAAAATTGAGTATTTTTAAATTTTAAAATATAAATATTTCACCTATCAGAAAAACAGCTCCCTCAACATCAGGAGATATTCAGTAGTACCAGTGCAAAAATGAAATTTTAGAATTTGTAAACCCTGACAACAGCGCCTTTGCGTCCAAAAAATCTCGTCAGGTTTTTCAGAATTTTAAAAATGACAGTGAACATTTTGTAAATTAGAACTCAAGGACATTCAGCACGTTCCTATAGAAAGTGCAGACGCAGTTAGACCACTGCCAAAGTTATAATAGAGTTTGAAGAAGGACACTGCCTTTCTTCGACCAGATGCTGCTCTCCAAAGAATAAAATCTGAATCCAATTCTCATTTTTTAAGGAAAATGTTCGCAATTTTATGGCTTCGCTGATTATATGGTCGTGCGTTGGACTGAAATACAAAAATCAATCCGATGATCACCACATATTCTAAGCAACCCATCGATGCGACTTGCAGAAGGGCCAAGATTTCGGATTTCTTCGCTTCCGCCCATTCTTTGACATAGCTTTTCAGAGATATACAAATGGCCCCATTTGCAATTATTAAACGCAGATGGAGCCATCTTGAGCTCGAAGATATTGCCCACGAATATTGTCCATGTGCAGTTTATGTAGGAAATTACAAGGTTTTTGTCGCCAAATCTATTGACAGGCTGTTTCACAATAAAGCTGAGGACATGTTATTTAAAGAAAAATCCTAAGTAAAGACCCTAGTTTGCCCACAAAACAGATGTTTAGTCTTTAATCCTTAAGAAATTTTTTACCAAATTTGTTCATGATTCATCCAAAACCACTTATCAGTGTCGTTGTCAAATTTCTTTAATTACACTGTGAAAAGACTGCCTTACATGGAATACATCTTATTAAAATAAGTAAAGCAAGTCGATTTTTGTGCAATTCTTGTTTTTCAATGTCTTTCTATTATGTACGTTTTAATAGTTTTACTTTACATCAGTAGTTGTAACACATTAAAATATCGAATAACTATGTATTTAATATAAACCTCGATAAATTTCTGCTTAATAAGTCAATATCACTTATTAATAAAGTCTTATTGATTAAACTTATATATTTTGTCAATATTGTTGTTCAATATTCATTTTCATATATTTCAAGTCTGGGGAAACTATGTTATCCTCATTTTTTATAGAAGAAACCAAATTTAACCAAATTTACACAAAAATATTCCAAAATAACTTAATATCTGATTTTAGAATTTCTCGTTAACTCTTACTGGATTTATATAACAACTGCAGGTTGATAAACATGTAATGTATTATCACACATGATATCATAACTTTGAAATTGCAGGTTTATTTCAACCTCTGTTAGTTTCAGCTGTTCCTCGGTATATCAAAAATCGCAAAGCAAAGCATGATCAAATCGTAAAACGTAACTAATTGTAGAAAACTAGATACAACGGGAACAAAATTAATTTCCGGAGCAATTTATCATTAAAACGGCTTTACACAACGTCATATTAGCCGTAGGCACCTAGTTCATATACAGGCAATATTTTCAAAGCCCCGGATTATTTTAGAAGGAAGCATTTTGCGATTTAATTCGTTTTCTTTTAAGCAGTTCACAAGCGTGAAATCCCATCAAATTTGTGGTTCCACGATTCAATTTGAAAATCACGAGATTTGACAAATTGCGGTTGCTAAAACGAAATTAAAATTACCAAGAATTGCGAGAGATTATAAACACGTACAGTACAGTAATAATGTTTTAACAAATAAAACACCGGCTCATCAAAGCGATCGTCACTTCTTAATTCAAACTTTAATTACATTAAATATACAAAAGTTAAGGCTAAACTAAATCATCTCTTGCTTAACCAATGCCCACTTTGAAGTTCCATGGCGCCCATTGTTATTAACTTACTGTTATTATTAAAAGATTTTATTTTATTACTAAAGTCGCTCATAAATGACGAAATAAAGCAAGAGACCAACATTTGTGACAGTCATTCGAGGTCAGTATTCTATCTATTATTCCAGTCGCAGGTTTTTTAGCATACAGTAACAAGTTAAGAACTTTTGAATGGTTATGTATAAGAATTATCCTGTTTCACTACCTGCATTTGATGCATTGTGTTAGGCTTGTGTTTTCATTTTTAACGATGCTTCTCGAATTAATGGACGAATCTGGTTTTCATGAATATTGCAAAGGGCAGCCAAAAACGCTTTGTTGGACGACCCTGTTCTAACCAGTGTACACACAGGTTTTATGCGTTTGTGTAGGCTATAGGTGTGATGGCGCACGTATCCAAAAACCGAATGTGATTTGTAGTAAGTGTAGACGTGTATAAACTTGGAGTTTAGTTAATTAATTAATAAATATTCGGGAACTCCATAAGGAAGACTAAATGCTTTGTGATAATGTTTGCCAAGGGCTCCATCAAATGTTTTGGGTTAGATTTAGTCCCAGAAGATTGCACAGTACGAGACAATACACAGACGAGATAATAAAAACTATGCGATCTATGTCCATTTTTCAGATCGCCAGCAAACTCTGAAATGTTCTCTGAAAATGGCCGTTTTTCAACAAAAGTTTCATGAAACTTCTGGACGCATAACTGATCTACACACTTTTGTTCAAAAGAATGTTTCGAAGACTGTGCTTTTGTTTCTTGTTAGCTCTGGTGCATACTAGTCTTGACAAAAACTACAAACAATTGTTGGTTGATAAAATATGTAGTTTAAACACCCTCGAAAAAAATCGCCAGTGCGAGTCTATAACCTTATATTTTCACCAGCAACAATTTAATCACCTGCAGAGAATGGAGCACGTTTTAATATTTTAGTTGCCTTGATTAAAAAATCACCAGTACTCGAGGTTCAAATCAACGCTTTCCATTTTAGTGATTGTTTGTTTGTTTTCTCTGTTGATATTTAGCATTGTCATTTTTCTGCAACATAAGGGCCATCATCAACGACAGGGAATGGGACTAAATCGCCTACCTGGAAATTTTGCCTACAAGGGGGACTTCCACCCTGGCTGGCCCTCTCAAGTAATCTTTAACCAGCAACTATCTACAATGGTTTAAACTCATCAGAAGCAGTCTCTACTTAAAGAATTTCTCCCATCCATTAAAAAATCTCATCGACCTCGACTGGGAAGCGAAACCTGCATCTTACGATCAAGTACCCCACTTGACCGCTCTGGTGTTGGCCCGAGAGGCTGCCACAAGAAGGGCGAAATGCATGCTGGGAAAATGGTGGAAGAGAACAGAAACCTGCAGGAGATTGGGTGGGATATAGATGGACCTATTTAGGTGATTTAAAAGTTGCATAGACAAAATCGCCAATGTGCTCCTAGTCTTAAAACCCCTGTGTTGTGGAAAAAGGCCAACAATAAAAATCAACATCGTCATTTATTTGGGACCACATTTTCATTCCATGCCGATTTCAGCTAATGGTGGAAAACGAAGGCTATAGGTTTGATAGGCCCCTAGTCTTCGCGGGCTGTTTCAATAAGCGCTCGCCGAGGCGAGAAAAATTTCGACATCGCCGAAGATGAATGAAATAAAAGCAGGGAAACTGCGTGTCACCAAACAGCAATATATGATGGACACGCCGGGATGATTTTCGCTGTGCAGTAATGCTTTTCTAAAAAGCAATAAGCGGTGGCGGAATATGAAATAAAATGAAAAAAAACCGCCCCAACCCAGGTGTAATTCCCCTGGCGGACGCATGTATTGTAAGAAGCGAACAGAAGAAAAATGAAAAGTGGGAAGGTTACAGCAAAGCCTGTTTTCGAGGATTTGGCTGGACCATTGAAGCGTCGAGCCTGGTTGCCGCAGATAAAAAACATCCGATATTGCGGAGACGTACTTTCGGACTTTTAATACGCGTATTCTGAGTGGGGATTCTGGTAGAAATTGGAAAAAAGCTCCAAGTCATCGCTTGTCACGAGTTGAAGATACCAACCGGATTTGGTAGACCTGTGGTAGCGAAGTAACGCGAGCAGATCGATACAAGTTTTATTTTTCCAGGTACTTTTGTATGTGATTTTGAAATAAGACCCCAGATGAGAAAAAAACTGCACATGACTGATGTATTGTGGAAATATGTGTGGAATTTCATTGATTCATTTTCATACCAATAATGGCTAATATTTGTTTATTTTAGGAATTTTTAGGATGTATGTTTACAAAGGGTCCAATGTAAAACTTATATAGTATACGAGAAATGTCATATATGGATCAATATACGAGAAATTGGAAACAATGACCGTACAATGGATTATACCATATGTCCACATGCATTCAGATATATATGGACAATGACAAAATGCCATATTTGATACAACTATTTCCAGACATATTTGTTCATTTTAGGACCTGGAATAACACTGCTTTTTAATAACTTGAAACAATATAACGATCGATATACACATTATTCTTAATATAACTTTTCATGCGTTTTTGAAGGGCCCAATGTATACCAAATATATGGATTTATGCGAAATTGGAAACATTGAATTATACTTTATGTTCATATGTTTTCTGACATATATGGACAATGACAAAATGCCATATATGAAAAAAAAATGTTTCCAGATACTGTATATGTTCAAGATGTACAAAAATACTGAACCCAACAGAGAACTGCAGAAAACAAGGTTCACATTGCGAAATAGTTTGACATATTTAATATTTATATCAGAGGTTACTTTCGAAATTTAATATTTTATGTATGAACTTTATGATCCACTTAAGGGGGTCTCGAAATGAAACTACAAAATTTTGAATATGAAAACCTAGAAACCTACATCTGTGATCATTCTGCAACTATGTTACTGGCAAGATCGATATGTATGCTTCACATTACTATACAGTACATGAAAAAAAAGTTTGATAGCGTTATGTTAAGGTTAATTTAAATGTGTTTTTTTACATTTCTTGTTAGATTATATAATGATGATAATACTGAACTAAGAAAAAACTACGAGTATGTTGTTAAATTCGCATTTTAGTTTACATTTTAGTCTGAATGATCATTCCAAAACTAAGAATTACAATTATAAAACGTTTTTACAATGTCAAAACGCTTTTTTCCTACCTTACAAAACAGGATTCTAAATTCTTTTTGCATTAATTTGTCTATTAAAATTTGAAATTTAAAAAATGGCTTTGAAATTTTGTAAGTCATTTGACTTACAGTTGGTAGTGAAAGTTTTTAAATTACCAAAGCGCAACTTCCAAAATTTGGTTTACAAATTAGAAAATAAAAAAGACAGGTTTCCCATGAAAAGCAGCTTGTTGTGGCTAAATACTGCTTGTCAAGAAATTTAAAATGTGGTTTAAAAAATCGATAACTAAGCTGTTTTTTGTATATCTGAAGAGATTAAAAAACAATAAGAAAAAACTTTGGGAAAGTCGCACATTATGCCTAAATTTGTGGTAAACACCAATTTTATTATTATGAGGTCTGGAAACTTCCGTTAATCAGAAAAATCTGGAAAAATGTCTTGGAATTGTCTGCGAGGCGTGTGCTTGGAAATTTATAGGATGGGCCTTTGTATGTTTCAACGAATTTTATGGATACCCAACTTTTAAAAAAAAATTAAGGACATCTATGAGTGCAGGTGGGGGGGGGTATGGAGGGAACTTGGCCAAAAAGGACATCGTGTCCACAGGGGGTAGGAGAAGGCGGTCAATTTTTGAAATAATTTCGAGTTCCTTTAAAACATGTCTAAATATTGTTGCAATTTGTGCATCAAATAACAACACGCAAATTAAATTTCATTTTATCGTAAGTAAACCTGTATTTTACACAATATTTTGAAATTTATTCGCTTGTGTTATGTCCGTAAGGGATGGCAAGAATTCAAATACTAGCAATAATATTGAGACATGAAAACGTGATGTTGGGATGAGGTGCGAAGGCTTGAAGGCAAGATTTTTAAATTCTAAAATACATCTTTATATTGTGGTTTTTTTCCTATTTTTAAAAAATGCATGTCAAACATTGAAGCATCAACATTTCAATGATGCGTGTTTCTTCAGGCATTCTGTAACAACAGTTGTTATTATTATTGGAAACGGTTAACGACTTTGCTAAAAACGAAAATGCTAAAAACTGAAAATACTGCACAATCGGAGGTGTTGTAGTATGGCCCTTTCCAGCTCTGTAATTCGACTTTTATTCGTTCAACTTCTGCCTACGTATGCGTCTTGGTTCCCAAATGAAATTTGAGAAAGAAAAACAGGCCGATTGAAATCGAAAAGGGAGAAATGTTTAAATATTCATAACATTAGAGAACACTTATTTATTTGGCAAATTTCCATTTTTATTGAATTTTTTCTGCAGCTGATGGTTTTTGCAAACAAGTTAACAAACGGTAACCTAATCAACCTGCCATAAATTGATTTTTTCTTTAAACTTCAAACTGTGACGTGCGCCGAAAGTTCGTTGGGATGCATCGCAAAATCCGCACACGAATTCCACGTGGAAATCAAATATTTCATTTTTTTTTCTTTCTCGGCGATGACACTTGAGTATGCATGCTGATCGTGGTTGGCTCAGTATTCAGGTTATACTATAGTATGGCGTTCTTGTGAACGACGACCATTTTTGGATATAAAAATCAAAACCAACTTGGTGTACAGTTACGGATGATGAAAATAAAAAAAAAAATCTTGACATTCGCTATGAAAAATCAAATCATGTGAATTTTTTGCAGATATTTTACTACATTTAAATATAGCCATGTTGATTTATTTGACTATTTTTATAGAATATCCCATGTATCGCGTCATTAGACATGGTTGATGTCAGTTAAATCATACATTTTTGTACATATGAGAACACATGAAAAGATGTGATGATGAGATCATGATACAGTGGAACCTCGCTTAACGAGCACCTCGCATAACGAGTGATTCGCATAACGAGCAATATAATTTTTTTTAAAA
>JAUJYV010003214.1:0-10488 GCA_033995625.1 Ophyiulus pilosus | reverse complement strand
CTAAGTATATTATGTTTAAAATATGGAATGCATATTTTGATATTGCAGCTATTTTCTAATTAATAATTATGAAAATTGGTTTCGTTGTAATCGATGATTAAATGGTTTTAAACTTCGATGTAAGGAAGAATTTTGGTAAATGAATAACGAATCTTCTAGCAACAGAAATTCAAAATAGATAGTTTAATAACTTGCTCCTTCGATGAAGTGCTTTTAATCTTTGATACTTTTAAAGTGGGAGTTATTTTTATTGCGAGTTGTTTAGGAACATGCGTGTAGTTTGTGTAAGGTGCTGTATATAAACATCACATGCAGAGATATCGAACGTTTATCTAGGCCTCAATTTAAGCCTACATTTCCGACAGTTTGCTAGTATGCACATATCAGTTAGTTTGATCCTCTTGTTGAGCCTCAAACATTTGTCCTTCGATAATTTGATAAAATAAACAATTTCATTCCCATAAAAACACGTGTCGCTCACTGCCAAATCATTTTTGCCAAATTACATCAATAACATACTACATATACCATGACAATCCATTCTCCTTGATACTCCGTGTTCGTCATCTTGTTATGATGACAACATGCCGGATTCGTTGGAATTGATGCCGTAATGATTCACATTGTGTTCAAATTTACGCCTCTTTTTTATAGACAATGTATTTGACAGTCTGTTAATTTTGTAAACGAAATTGCATTGAATTGTCGCACACGTAGGGATTGGCTTTAGTATTAGAGAGTCTTCGCCAGCCACGTTAAACGATGACGAGATTGACAGCACTGCCAAAAAAACAGCACTGTTGTTTTGACAGTGCTGTCAAATTCGTCATAGTTTAACGTGGCTGGCTAAAACTTTCTATTATAACCTTTTCAACATATTTTGAGATGTTCAATCTATTATCAGTCTATGGCGATCTATGATCTATCTACGACAATCTATGACAAGTTTATGACAATTCAAAAATGTCTTTCATAAAAGGTTAAGTTATAGGTTATGTCCCAGCACCTAGGACCATGACTGTTACACATTTTCTTGACTTTAATTTGTTGGGCCAAAGCACAGATTCCGTATATATTAGCAGATTTACGTGAGTCGTTATCTTTAATCATCGCTTTAGTAAGCAAATATCAAACTAAAAACAAATGAACCGTGAAGTACACTTGTTTTGTCAAGTAGAAGACCTGCGTGGGTTGTTTTTGTATAGTAGTGCTACGAGTTTGCGGTTATTGCCACTAGATGACGCTAGCAGGTACGTTGAGGGGAACTAAACGGAGGCGGCAAAGTAAAAACACACAGCCGGTTTCTTTGTATGGGAGGTCTTCTTTCACCATTTAAGTTTAGTTTACCTTTAACCTCTTTAGGCCTATCTGAGCAACGACGGCAAATACAGAGTACGTTTCAACTATTCAGTATTTGCCGTCTGAGGGGAAAACTTCAAAATATACGTACAAAAATGTTATTTTAACTAATGTACCAACATACTTTTCAAGTTTCTTTCTTCTCTAAAGCGTTTACCCATGTACTCTTAAATATGTGTCAATAGCGGATTTTTCTTTCATTTATTAATTGCTTCTTTAAACCTGTGAACAGGTTACATCGATTTGAAGAAGATACACGTGCTGTAGTATTTAATTATAAAAGACGATAATGCTGCAAAACTGTAACAGTGCATTGTATGAAGTTATAGTTAAAGCCTATTTATGCATTTTTGCTTAAATGTTGTCATAATTTAAGCAATTCGATTTGCTGTTGTGCTAACTTTAACTCTCTTCTACTTACAAGATGGTGTACTTTGCTTATTCGTTTGATTAACGTCACTAATCATAATCATTTACCAACTTAGCTTTTGATATTACTCCAAAAGTACTCTGTTGGATTTTGCAGATAAAATTCTGTGAATTTTTTAAAAGTTCCTCACATTTTTAATTCCTAAGTTAAAGATGGAATAGTTGTACATATTATTTTAGTCGGAGTAAAAAGGAGTAAATTAATGATCATGGTTTTTCTGCATTTATCGTGTTTGTTTTCTATAGTGGTCCCTAGATGGCGTAATAGTCGGCTAGAAATGTTAGGGCCAGGAGTGACCCACCTTAGCCCTGGAGACACATGTCCTGCCCGCTAAAGGTGGGGAGAAGGGGAAAGAAGATGGAATTTTGAAATTTATGTAATCGTTTAAGTTGAGATTGTAAACCAGGGTTGCCTACTTACCGCTGAAGATGAGGGGTGGCGCCGCCTAGGAAACGAGCCTAGCACAACTGACCTACCTCCACGCTTGGCCGAAGAGGGGGTGAAGTGAAAACCCTCGGTGCTTAATTACTATTATTTTCTCGGTTTAACCATAAAGTGCGAGCGTATCATTTATGCACGTCCCTATGGTTTGGCCATTTGTAGCAATGGAGAGGAGGCGAAAAAGGCCAAAGGTGTAAAACGAATCCTATGATCATAACCTGGGCTTTTAAAGAGGTCCTTTTTTCTGACCGAAGCCGCCTATGTTATTAAGGTGCTTTTAAAACCAATGTTTTTCAGCAGAATTTGGCTCTTAAATTCATCGTAGTTTCATATGGTAATTTGTGTCTCCTATTTATCCTCCCCACATATCCCAAATTATTCATTTCCGCATTTCAGCATGCGCTATCATAACTGTAAATAATATTTCCTAAACCCCCCCAAACACAAATATACTGGGTGGTTTTAATGGCTCGATTATTTTGACATTTTGGTTGACTTGTTGCGCATAGAAATAAGGCCACGTTTTCTGCTTTTGGCTTTTGCGATATGGAAATGTAGGTGGCGCTTGGCACCGATTAACATAACTAATTTAATCGCGAGCCGTTAATCTGCCTAGTTGTCCAACTGATAATTATGCATATATTGATATGGTGTCCCTTTTAAATAGGACACGCTTAATACGGTTTTGCGCAGACCTTTTATAACCACTTTATACTGGGTGTTTTCCAAGTGGTAAACATGGATACGATACCATTATATTTGATAAAATTGGTCACGATTTTACTAAAAAGTATATATAATAATTTTCTCTGTTCGGCGTTTTGTAAAATTGTAGTAAAATTGACATAATTACTTCATCTCTTCATATTGGATCACTGTTAAATAACTCGAATTTAGTTGCTTGAAAACGACCAGAATCATGAATATATTTTGAAATTCGGCCTCGTTATTTTTTTTTAATAAGCACCCAATTAAACGCTGTCAACCTGCTTTTTTAACTAACCAACTAAAGAAGGACACAAAAAATTGTCGCAATCTGTCATCGTGGTGATTTATATTGTTGTTTTGGTTGAGATACATTTCAGACCATTTTTTATAACGACTGTACGGTTACATAGCTTTGCATAGTTTCTGCTATATAGGTTATCTTTGTTGTTTTCTCCCCCTTAGACCGAATTATACATTTATACGCATTAACAAACTCTTACATGCGTTATTTAACTTATTTTGGGAGAAGTATTCATCTTACGTCATTAGCCCTGTTATGAAGGCGGCATGTAGCGCCATCTGTGGCGAAATTTGTGAGTTTGGACAAATTTGTTTTTTGAAACACTTAAGAGTTTGGATTTACTAATTAGCTATGTTATGTCAGAGTGGTCAGTCGTCCACATGGCTATAAGAAGAATATTTTGATAAAAATTAAAATTCAGTCGATGATATTGTAGATGCATATCTCTGACATAATTACGATGCTGGACAATCCAATTACATCATTTAAGTCTGATCTTTAATTTAAAGACTTGTGTGGATCAATTTCAGATTTTTTAAATACTACTTGTATAATTGCTTATAGTAGAAATCTATCCATGACATTAATACATTAATAAATATGACAACATTTCAATTACTCTCATAACGTTACTATAAATGACAAATATGTGCTATGAAAAATAGTTTGCTAAACAGTTTAATGTCCGAATGGAAGTTTTAATTTCCGTCTGTTCATTAAATCCGTCATTACTGCAACTGGTTAGGTCAGCCATGATTTTCTTACTATATTATCAATTAAATCAAATATGTAATTAACTTAATCTGTCGTTTGACCGTGTTTTAATTAATGTACCCGGAGTGATTAAAGCGATTAGTATCCCCATATCTTTTCAATATAATAAGCCTACATTCGGATATTTATCGAACAACTTTTAATTAGGCCTGTAAAATTAGATAAACAGAAAATGTTGGTTGCTAATATTAGAGACTGATTTTACGAAACTTAGTTCGTAAATTTCGTTAATCGCCTATTACATGAGCCATGCTTTTAAAAATTGACTATTTCCTTATTTGTGATCATTTTTCTGTAATCATATTTTTGAAAAACTAGTTTATTTAAAACTGATAAAGTAGGATAATGTTTCCCTTGGGGGATTAATGATTGACTAAAAATGAATTGAATTGGTTTCGTTAACATCCATTAATTTATTTATTAAAATTAAGAGTAAAATTTGTGGAATTTTGGTCATTTGGGCGGCATGCCTAGAAATAAAATCAGGACATATTATTTTATTTGAGGCAGAGGAATAGAAAACTGCAAAACATGTGTTAATTTTAATTGGCTATAAAAGCCGATTGTAATCTGCTAATTTTATAGGCCTATTCTGAGATTTTTTTTATATTATTTTTTTATTTTACAGCTACCAAGTAGGCCTATGACTATAAACTTTATATGATACGAAATAAAATCTTGTAAAACATCTTATATTGCGCAAAAGCTTGTTTTTCCGTCTGCCAAATGATGTTTTCTGGCTCGAATCTCAGTTTCGTGATGACATTCAATAGTCATTTCAACGCCAACAGATGAAATAAATAAACAAAAAAAATCCTACTACATAGCCATCTTGTGCTTCCTGTAAAAATTGGCCATGACTCTTCCACTCCCTCTTTGCATCTTACATCTACAGTAACCACTACTGAAACTAAGATAACAAGTGGAAATCATTGAATGGAATCTCTATTTTAATAACCAATTAAATTTAATGTAGCATGCAGGAATCTTTTTTTTAAAAATTGAACTCTCATTATTATTGGTCGAGGTCTTTGATGGCGGATGGGAGTGTTTTGGTTACATCATCGGTTGAATCTCCAGGAATCTAAGAAAAATGTCTTAGAACTGCTCTATATAATTGCTCATGCCTATTTGCATTTTTTGTTGTTACGAATGTGTTACTACTGTATATGGCATCAGGCGCTTTTGTCAGGTTTGTGCCAAGTCTGTAGAAGTAATTTGCAGTAATGTCTCAACCTTGTCAATTAGCTTAGCAGTTTCTTTCGTTTGGAGGGGTGGGCTAAAAATGGCAGCCGAAAGAAGGGCAAATAATTGCATGCGAAGGGAAGGCCGGAACGGAAGGTTTAAAGTGGGTGTAAATTAAGTCCTCTTACACTTGTGCGTGGTTGCTCAAAGACTGAACAATGCAATTCTGCTAAATTAGCCTTCCTAATCAGTACTGATATGTACTGACAACTATACGAATTTGATATTCACACTTGATGAAAAAGCCCCAGGTGAAAAAATTGTATTGCTTTATGTCCCATTATAATGGCAATATACGTTCTGGAAACATTTGTTGCCATACACCACTGCACCACAATATATGAAATTTTCTATGTATACATATCGGAAAACAAATACTATTGGCATTGTTCATATATGGAATAAAAAGTGGATATGAATATGGTAATGGGGTGTTCACAAACATGGATAGAACAGAGATTGGACATGTGTATGTATAGATATGTATGGACATGTACTATAATGTTATGACTTCTTCTAAGCCTACATGGTCATATAATTATAATTTATGGATTTCCAATATCCAATGGACTTTGATCTGGTCCCGTTATCCGGAAAGTATGTCTAAATAAAATGTTGGCGTTCATAGCTGATAGCCAGATCTGTGATTGGTCAACTATGGAGTTCTGTAGCCGGTGTTATTTGTGGGTTAACAGAATTCACATCAAATCATGATTAAATAATTCACTTATTTGGTATTCCTTCTTATTAAAAATGGTGTTCTGTGAATGGGCACATGCACGATTCGGTGTATTTCTCCATGGGTGTGGTTGGTGAATTTAATATTATTCTCTGGCATGTATATTTTTGTGTGGTTTGATGAAACATCTTCACACCACGCATCCAAGTTGTCTGGTTGCAACGGGGGCGAATGGTGTCTACTTTAATTTGAAAACAACTTTGTTTCAGATTCCGATAGGATCTTCAAAAAGGTGTTTTTCAGCTTCAAAATGCTTTGTACTTTTTCTCAGATTTGACCCACTTGAAAATGGGGGAAAGGGCCTGCTGTGAACTTCGACTTACGAGGGGTGGTCGAAGCGATGTTTCTCCCCTCGAAGGTGAGAGGAACAACAAAGATTTCATCGAAAATAGCTCTAGTGTACAATAGAGGGCGCTGAATGGATAGCCAAAGTCCATTATATTGATAAAAATGATGGATCTGACGAAAGGTGAGGGGACTTTGCGATTGTCACAAAGTTTGAATACATTCAAAAATATCGTTCGAAAAGGTCAGAAAATCTTGCTCGATTTCAGAGAATAGTTCCCTTTCACCCCTTTCAAAATCTCAAGTTTGACACTGTTATAGATGACGCTGGTGCTTTGACAGGGTTCGCCCGCTCATAAAAGTACATCAAAGGCACCGATTTAGGCCCCATTTTGTCATATTAAACACTATAGGACAGACATGGCGCTTGACTTTTTATTAGAGTTTCCTGCTAACGCAACATTAGATACGGATCATGTGCATAAACACGTTGTTTACGCCGTGTATGGACTATCAAAACTGACTTATCTGAAGAGTAGAATGTACTTGAACATATACATGGGCATCCCAATGCATGTTACCAAATCATTTTTCATATTCAGAGGGTTTACGAAATAAGGTGATTACTTGTTACAGCTCCCCATTTCTTTATTATACTGTGGTTGAACCACTTTTTTGCTTTCAATAGAGCCTCAAAACTAATCTTTGTAATAGACTCGTAATGTTTGTAATGTTTTGCCACTAGGGGCGCTAGCGGATTACACATGCGCAGTAGCAAAATATAAACCTGTATTCTTTCAAAAAATATTGTCAGATACATGTGTCCACATAATCGCCAATCATCATTGGCACGCAGGAGAATTCATGTTTTTGTTTCGATACACGTGTATTTATGTTCGTAAACCGTAAGTGGTACCAGTTGCAAAGTAGTCACGCAGTTGAGTTGGATTCCCAAATGGGGAATAAGTGTTCCTCCACTTACGGAGTCTTGTAACGGACACGTGTCGCCCATTTTGGTATCAAAAACTTACCTTTTTTATGCTCGCAAAAATACAGAAATCTTGTTTTTGTCTACGTATAGACTCCAGTCATTTTTTCCCGTATTATGCGTTGTTAAATCAACCCTCGTGCTTTTTTTTCTGCTATTTTATGGTCGAAAATTAATTGGCTTTGACATCGGCTAATTTAGTGTCGAGGAGGGATTCTTAACAAGAAGATAGTTTTTTTTTTTTTGGTGTCCGGTTTAATTTCAGTAGGCCTAATACTTTTTCCTCGTTCCCTTTGCACCACCAGCGTCCATTTCCATTTGGTCCTTTTAATCATTTTTTCCCTCATATTGGAAGATATTAAAGCGGATGTTTTTTGGGGGGTGTCTAATATTGTTTATGCGGTAAGGGGGGTGGGGGGGTGTAGGCGTGCCTCGCCTTCGCTAATCTAAGGGGCTAACAGGGGTCGCATCTCCCCTTGGTCATAAAGTTGTCTGACACTGTCTAACAAAATGCGCAGTGCCCTAAGGGGGATACCTGCGCTGCCCCCTGAGTTGCACTTCGGACAAAAAAGTCCTTCGCGAATGACAAGGGGGGAGTTCAGGAGGTTCGCCCTCAGTCTAATTTATAACGCGGCCAAATGTTGTTTTTAATAGGTGACAGTGACATATGTAATGCCCCCTGGTGTCCGTCCCGTGAAGTAATACCCAAAATGGCGGGCCGAACAGCGGGATATCCCTGCGCTCTATCTAACCGAATCTCCAGCAAATAATCCTCGCCGAATTAATGCTAATCTCCAACACTATTGTCAGAATCTTGGGCCTAGGATGAGAATTCACGTAACAATAGGCACTAAATCTGTCATAATTTTTTTAAAAAATGGCCCCTTTGAACTTCGGAACGCCTCACCGGCATTAAAACGGATTTGAAGATTTCTTACAGGTTTTTTTTTATACTTCTCAACATCCCTCTTTTGCTACCTCTTACCATTGAAACACCTGAACAAAGTGAAAGTCGTAAATTGCTATTAAAGTTAATTGCAATACGCTGACATTGATGTCCCCTTATATTTTTTTTCCATTTTTTCTCCCGTTTAATCCTGCATTATTTTATAATGCATTTGATGGTAATTGCCTATTGAGGATTAGCTGGACATTCTTGGTTTTAATGCGAGTCCATCTCTAGTCTGGCATTTCACAGGTGGCGTTCTTTAACATGGTATTTGCAATTTACAAAATGTTATCTTGTTATAATGTTCAAACGTGAAATTCTTCTTATCATATTTCATAGCTTGCACGTATAGTTTCTTCAAGTTTTTTGGAAAAATTGTGTTCTAATGATTATAATATAAATACAGCTTTTAGTTCTTGTTTACCATCACTTTGTGACTTTAGTCAATTTTTTGTGGGCAAATGACAATTTAGATAAGTTGACGAGCCTGAAATAATGTAATACACTGTGGAAATTGCATTGAAACAAATAGGCGTAATTTGGTATTACCACATTCAAGAAAAAAAATTACTCAAATTGCATGTTTACTTTTCAGCTAGTGAATTTGTCAATGTCTAACAGCGTGTAATTATATTAAACCAGTTTATAACCCCGTGAAATGAATGCCGAGAATTATTATATCTATCAAATGCTTATGTAAGAGTCGTACTGGTGTAGAATTAGCAAGATTTCATCCTTGCCGAATGATCACTAATTAACTTTAATGCTTAAACCAGTTGGTACAAGTCACGTAAAATCTCTTCGGTCATAATATATACACACGTCAATAATTGTTCAAATAAAATACATTTGAAAATTTGAAAATGGAGTGACTATGTATAACGCCATCTGTTAAGTAGTGGAAAATTGTATTAAAAAAAAGCATGCAAGTGCAAAATAAGACCGCGTGTTAACGCTTGGTACAAATTGCCTCGCAATTTCAATTTTAAAATTAGTTAACTCCCAATGCGCCACCAATTTTTTTTCTAGTTTCTTTTTACTTCTGGCTGGAAATAACTTTTTCAAAAAAAAAAAAATTCATTCACGTATGTAGGCCTAAGTAGGTTTGCACGAAAAACTTGACTGGCAAAAGAGACGAATCCATGGATGGCCAAATATGATTATTCATTAGGTTGTCCTGTTAGTGCTCGACTGGGGTTTTATTTACGAGCTGTTAGTTGGCTGGGCCCAGATGTTCCTCATTCGTTTAAAGTCTGGATTATCTAAAAGGTGAACGAAACCCATGCAAAAGTCAACCCCGTTTCGTCGGGTATTTTAGGCCCCAGCACGCCATGGCCACATCTGTACTTTTTCTAAATAAGGGTTGCTTTTTTCTTCCCTGTTTTCTGCGGTACTTTTCTCGCACTTTTGGTTCGGTGTTTAACACCGTTGCTTTTACATTATCGCCACTCGTTTACGCCGAAAACATCCGCTGGTGGGCGGCACATACCCTCGTTGAAGCGCCGTTGTCAAAATATACCAATTTCCTATCAGGGTTACAATTTTGGGTTGTTAAAAAGAGCCTTTCAAATGACCCACCCTTTGCATGCAGCGCCTATTTTATGATAAAGGTTCGTTCGTGCATTTGCATGCCCACCTTTATTTGTAGGCCAACTCTCAAAAATATGTTATTTAAAAAAAATCAAATTGAAACTTAGATATGTTTTCGATATGCAGTTGCACACTTAATATATCTTTTTCCCGTGCAAAATGAATTTATAGGCGTCAAACCCAAAATTTAAGCGATATTCTGCCAACGTTGCACGCCTTTAATTCAATTCGAACCCATTGTTTGCTTATCAAACCTTATAATCCACCCTCACCCATATAAATAAATTCAAATTGGACTTTATGCACAGTGGCGTTTCTCGTTTGAAAAATTGTTCCCTGGGTCAACGGTAATTAGCATCCGTAAGTAGGCATTTCGATGTTCTAACCCAAAAATTGTTACACTCCTGCTCTTCGTGATAGAAACCTCCATCCCTATCAATATCTTGTAAAAACATTTAAGAGCAAGATGGCGTTGGCGGAGATATGGTTTCGATTGGGGTAAAGCTGATTTACCCGCCATGGCTAATTTGTTTTTACAACCTTCATTAATTCGACGAAAACTTCTTGTCATTAGGCTTTCCATTAAACGATGGCTTTTTGGTTCAATGGGGTATGACGTATCGACATATCGTCATTGATCCAGTTAGTTATTACCCTTAATTTCCCTATGAATTAAATT
>JAUJYV010003213.1:0-10494 GCA_033995625.1 Ophyiulus pilosus | reverse complement strand
CATATCCAGTTTTTGGTGCAGCCAAATATGGAATGAATATGTCCATACATGGCTCATTTTTGGGTTTTCAAGCCAGACAATGTCGAAGCATGATAAGCTAATATTGTATATAACCGGAAGTAACGTTGATGTAGTGTAGACAATACCAATCCATTATTTGTTGATCAACGCCTTTTTTTGGAGCAAAATGATGACAAATACATAATCCAATTTGCAGGAAACGAAAAAAAAAAGTTGTTGGAAATACGTATAGTGACAAACATTTAGGATAAGAGCAACATGAAAACGTGGAGGTTATGCCATTACTGCTAATGTAAAATTCATGCCAAGTACAATAAGAAGATAATAAAAGTCCATTGCTCGAGGCCAACAAAAACTATTACAAGCTTTTTCTTAAGATAAGGTTGTCTATCCGTCTATACAGTACACGTGAACGTGATTGGAATTAATCCCGAGTCGGCTGACCCTGTATCAATTACCCATAAAATTAATATGATTAGTCTTATATATATACTGAACATGCATCAGGTTGAAGATCATAGGGAGAGATTAAATTAACAAATGCCGGATTGTTTGGCCTTAATAGTTAACTCCCCCACATGTCACCGACTGTTGCATATATGTACTGTATATAGATTCAAAACTCGCCACGATCAGATTAGTCGCTATTGTTTTTAAAAATACTCTTGATTTGTAGATGGGAAGACAAGATGGCGTTGATGGAACCAAAAAAAGCGGTTGTTATGTCGGAGGGACTGGAGCCAGGTGTCGCTCATTTAATTTACTTCTTCTGTTTGTCCTTAGGGTTTTGCGTGTTCGCGTCTAATTTTCATAAAAAAGTTTTGGACAACTAGATATATTGTAACTGCAGATGACTCATGAATGAGTACTTTTCAGTTGATCAATTTTTACAATTGTTGTAATTTTACTTGAAATTGTATTAAAGACCGATTACATTTCCAAAATTTTGGTCCACGAAATTTGGTACAAAAATTCATGTTTTTTTTCTCATAAAGGATGCTTAAAAAACGAAGGAGAAAGTCAAAATTGACTTATTCCCCTCGATCGAGTCCAAATCCAAAGAATAAAGCTAACCAATAAAAAAAAACACGAATTATTCACCTTAATATCGATTTAAAAAATGTCCAACTCTTAGAAAAGTAAGTTTTTTTCCCTCAATTCTTAGACCTAAGTAATAATATCGCCTCCATTCTTTGTATTTGAAAATAGCTGCACAGGTGCCTAATAGTAGTTCCATGAGACCAGAAACTAAAATTGCTAACATAAATTTGGGGAGGGAAAATTGGCTTTCTAAGACCTAGGCCTTAAAGTCAGCACTCCGTGCTATTCTGTCTATACATTAGGGCAATTTGAAATTTATGTCCTTCCAAAACGTTCGTCAACGACTTAGAAAACCATTTCTCCCCCCTCCACCTTAGGAGACCTTAGAGCGTTCAGTGTTGGATTTCACCATATCCAACATTCCGGGCGATTAATCGCTCAGAAGATGGCGATATGTAATGGCCTATAACATTCCTCGAAGGTTAGGTTTAGTCAGGAGGAAATAACCCCACAATTGAATATTTGTCAGTCAATTCGTCAATGGGCAGAAAACTAAGGATGTAACAACTGGTAATTATTTTTCAAAAAAAAACTTTCAAACCCCATCTTTATTGCTAACCTACAACTTTGTCGATATTATAAAAGTGGAGCTTGAAATTTCGATGTCACATATCACCCGCTATATATATATATATATTATGGAGGTTTAATGGGCTATAACAAGATGACAGAAGTGTTTTATAGCACCCCCGGACTCATAACATGGCCTCCGTTCTGAAAACACATCTCATGGGTCCTCAAATTATACTGCATTCCTAGAGAGTGAAAGTGTTAAGCCACTTTTCAAATATATGGTCACAGCTTGTAATAACCTCTAGTCTGGTAAAATAAACCAGCAGTTGAAAGTTCAAAAGGCAAACCAACAACTCACTTTTTCGAATCAAGGATTTCGACCGTTTTCATAGGTCAACATCATCGTATATCAAACAACAGGAACGTTTCCATACTATGGAAACATATGAACCGAGTTGAATAAAGCTCAGTCACATTTTTTCGTGTGATAAAGATATAAATGGACATGTATGAGCCACATATAGTCATATATGCTCGTATTTAGCCCTTGGTGGGACACGTAGGCTCATATTTAACTTTTGGTGGGCCATAATTGTTCACATTTAGCCCTTGGTGGGACACGTGCTTATATTTAGTCCTTGATGGGCCATAATTATTCATATTTAGCTCTTGGTAGGTCATATCTAACCCTTGGTGGGTCACATATCGGCCATACATAGCAATGGGTCGGACACGTTTAGCACTTCATTTAGATAATTTCCTATTGTAGTATTTATTATTCTCTTAATTAATCCAATCTTTGCCTCTGTATACGGTATGGCCAATTAATGATCGTTTGATGAAACAAAGTTTAGGATCTAATAAAGACAATGCTTCATTTCCGCACACATTAAATACAGTTTCAAACCCCCAAAAACTTAACAGCAAAAACTCGTAACATATTACACTTCAGATACAAAGTACGTATAGAAAGCTAAAAGCATTAGAAGCAATGTGTGCAGATTTACAAAAGCGTTCTTCGCAATATGAAAGTTTTTTAATTGTTATTTGCAACGCTGCATTCCATTATATAAAAAAACATATTCGATTAACAAGTCATAATAAAATTGAACCATCTAAAAGCACGTAAAAAATATTTTCCCTCGATGCCATTTTACATAATGGGTAATCTTAAAATCGAAATGCACGTTTCGGAAGAAGGCAAAACTAAGATGAGATTGCTTATAGGTCGTGTAATAATAAGATGAAAAAAAAGCCCAACATTTTGACTTTTATGACTTTAATAGCGTTTGATAAGTTGAGCAGCCAAGAAACAATTAGCGCCTAAATGTGGCAATAAGCCATCGTTTATAAGCGTTCAATTAGTTTTGGCTCTGCATTTGTCTTGTGTTTCCTATTCATTTCATCTCCCCTTTCATTCACAACCCAAAACCATTCAAGTTTTTTTTCAAATAAAGGAAATGAACGAGTAATCCGGTTAATTTCTTAGCAGCATGCATGAACAAGTCAATTAACATTTTATTAATCGTTTAATGGACGTTTTTTGCAACGACTTTTTGTTTCCTACTGCGTTTTTATGATCCCTCCTAAAAAGATTATGGGAAGGATCGTTTCTAAAGGTTTGTCATATGTGTTTAAAACGTGCTCTAGATGCTTATAACAAAATACATATTGTATCATCGTTGAAACTAAAGTAATACAAAGTTTTTAAGAGTCTTAATACGGCTGATGTTACAAACAATTTGTCAGACAACAGTTAATAAGTAAATGAAACATCAATTTTTAAATTGAAAACTTTAAGAAAACAGCTAACTTGCAGACTGTATGTTTAGTATTGTCTTAAGGATATTGACTAGGATAACCGTTAATAAATATATTAAGAGTGAATTATAAGAAACTTGTTCATTGTAGAAGATAATGATTAAAGCCCAACATATTTTTGTTTCATTTTCTACTTTGGTGAATAAAATAAAATCGATAATACATAGATGCATTTAGTCCATTATTCATATTTTTTGACTAAATATTTTTATGCAGATTTTGGTTTTTAGACACCCATATTCGGTTTTTAAAAAATATGTATGAAAATAAATAGCTCATTTCATACATGGTTACACAAGAAATTGGACACATTTGGACGTAATGGCCAAATTTGTTCATATATTTCCCCATTTGAACACATTTGGACATAATGGCCAAGTTTGTTCATATATTTCCCATGTATGCTCATTTTTATTAAATATGGTTTTGTCTCAATAGATAAAAAATACTGGCTTCTTAAATGATGAGTGAAGTTTTCTCAAACTTTTCTCACAATGTTTTCAAAGTTACAATCGTGTTTAAAATCTTGAAAAAGTGGGTTTTTTTTATTGAATTTTGGGTGCATCCACATAAGCATATCCGTTCATGTATATATATATAGAGTGGCAATTCAGTGCCCTTCAAGTACGTTGGTGTGATGCTATTCATAAAGGCCATAAAAATGTGTATTGATTAACCATATTTTCAACATGCTCTTCAAAGGGAAATGCCAATTAGGCCGAGTTTCTTGAAAAATAATTAACTTGCCAAGTTGTGCTGCAGATACGATAATGTCTTTCCGATCGCCTAAGTATCTTTTGTACGCTTTTTCTATGAAGAAACAGCTTGCCATTGCACACACACACTCGACTCGATAGAGCCATCGTTATTAGCTGGATTGCCCTATATAGCAGGAGAGGCCCCTTCACATGTTTTCAAAACAGACCCTGCAGCATTCAATAACGCGGCATTAAACAGCTCCATAAGCCGGCTAAATGGGCGACGCAATTGTCTTAATAATTTCCACAAACTTTCGACCCCTTTTTCACATTTTCATGCCATTTTCCAGTCTTCAATATTTGTAAAAAGGCATTTCCAATGGCTCTTAAGCTTAAGTAAGTTATGTATTAGACAGATTATAATTGCGTTTAATTAATATTATCATCATCATCTTCATAAGGAAAAAAATCTTGAAACTTGCATATGTAATCAGCTAGTCTCACACGATTAATACATTCAATAGAGTTGGGCAATAATTAAGTACATTGAAGAAATTTGAATAACGAGTAAAAGAGTACCAAGTACAAAAAGTAATGTACTCAAAACGTACGAGTATAATGCACAAATAATTGAATAAAAATGTATTCAAAACGTATGTTCTCATAATCAATAAGATTTTTCTCTTTTGTTTTTATTTATATTAAAACCTACTGTACATAAAATAAATTCCTCTGTACTCGAAATCAGTACTATTACTCATGAGTACAATTTGTCCAAGCCTGATTAAAATACTTCTTATACTTATTTCACATGTACTCGTACTAAGGAGCATGTTCCTACTGTACTTTTAATCAGCACTGATACTCATGAGTACAATTTGGTCTTGAGAACGAACCAGTATTTTCATGTCTACTGACATTACAATTTGGATCATCCTACTAAACTATCTTACAGAATCCGTATTCACATCCAATTATACATGTTTTGAAATACGATGTTTTCGCTAGTGATTACAATTGGAATCATTCTTCCAATCACTTCTAATTCCAATATTTACGACCTGGGAGTTACTAAAATCATTAATACGTTGTTTTAAACGTGACTATACATTAATTGTAATTGGCATAAACGTATAAGACTGATATAGAAACGCACCCTACGCCAATATTTCGACCTTGTTCTTTGCCAAAATCAATTTTTTCCCATCTAAATTGAAACAAGGCCATTTTTCCCCGACACCTTATATTAAACCGGCTATAATAACTGAGATATAAAAGATGTATGGGAGGGAGCCAGATCTGACGCACGATGTATAAACCTCGTGTGTGAATTTTATTTTCATGCCAGCGGGATCGATACACTGCAGCTGCATGTTTGATATTTGCTGATGAACATTCATTAACGACATCGATTTGCTCCCTTTCATGACAACACGTGTCTTCAATGTCCAGCACTCGGTGCCCTAACTTCATAAAAAAAGATCTCGCGAGGAGGGGTATTGAATTTTACTCGCACGCTAGGCAGGCCATTAAAAATCCAAAGTTAAAGGAGGGAAAAATTCATTGAAAACTCGTGATGCGAAACCGATGCTACATAGGCCTAACTATATACCAGTATCGTTCGCTCGCATATCGTAAAATCTTCCTAGGTTGGGCACTGAAGAGAATGAGAAAACAACTGGGCTATATCCCAAACGAAATTACAGTATTACGTCAAATTACAAGAGATACGAGTTATGCTAAAAATAACTTAGCTTAATTTTAACATGGTCTACAACATCGTGGCGCAATTGGAATTGGGTATTTGTGAGATGCTTTCTAGGCCTCCGTAGTTTATCTTTCAGCACGTGCTCACGTGGCTTGTACACGTGCATTCGTTCCGTTAATCCCAACTTACCAGCGATTTTAAATTAAAATTCGAATTATTTGTTCTATTGCACGTGGATGCGTTCTAATTTGGCGCTCTTTTTTGAATTTCTTGAATTCTGCTGAATATTTGATCAAATAAGTAAAACTGCAAACGTCAATAACTTGTCTGCTTTGAAAATAATAATTTTAACTAAGCAGTGCATCATAACAACTTCAATACAGCACGTTGTTGTCCTGAATCCTTCTGACCAGCATGCCCTTGGGATTAGGCCCAGCTCTGAAGGATGCCCAAGAACAAAGATTCTCGAATGGCTTTATTTTACATTATAATCTCTGGACATTTCAGGATTAATTGATTTCCAAAGAGAAAGTATATGCTTAGTGCAATAAAGCGATTGGCAAACGTGCACCGTATGTGCAAGAAACCTCCACGTAACCCCCATAGTCCGCACATGCTGCCAGATATTATTATCGTTTTAGGGGAGAAAAAGTCCTCATCAATACGGTATAAAATGGCTGGAGAGTAATTTCTCCCCCCTTTGCCATTGCGAATTTGCAACTTCTTTTCTACGTGATTAGCAGCCTGTGTGAATATCCATTTTATAGGCTACCTAAGCTGCAGTCTCGCAGCGAAGAAATCCGATTTTGTAATTTGGTATTAAACAAGTAAGTCTACACGCGAACAATTATTTTTTATTGTAATTTGCAGCTGGAGTGAATGACAAAAAATGATTATGGGGCGCATTAAAACGCGATAGACTGCACTCGATAGCGCATTCTTTGCCATCACTAAAAAATCAAATTGAAAGTCATGATTCTGGAAAGCAATACCATGAGCAGGATTTCAAATTTCCCTTCGAACCTTAACTAAACTCATTGAAACATCACGCTTTTAGTAATGTACTCGAGTGGTTTTTCAACTGGTGTGCAGCGGTAAATAATATCTGATCTATACAGTAAATGTGAATTAAACACACTAAAAATGTTCATCTGAGAGCAAATTATTTTATTAAAAATGTAAATTCCCTTTATTTCACTGAAAAAATGAGAGAAAATCTGTCCTTAAAAAATCATTTTGTGTCCAAAATAAATATAAATTACTGATAAACATGCCGGTTTAATAGGGCATTAAATTTAATTTTTAACCTTAGTTACCCTAATATCATTTTTGGATTTGTTACAGAGGTCATTGCTTTATAAACGAAACGTTGATTTGATACTCATACTTATTATGCAAATTTTAAAATTGATTTTTCATTATTTCCAAACGTTCATGATTGCATTTCTATAGATATTTTTTAACATCATAATGCCAGTTTAGCGATCATTTGAAGCTTTAGTTATATTAACTTGGAATCTGCCCCTGAACAATGGCAATCACTGCAAGCATCATCATATCACACTGCGTTTTATGGGTCACTTCATTCAGAATATATGAATAACATTTCTTTAATGTCGAGTGGCATTAATACCTATGCTTGTCTCCTACAATTTATGTTTCCTATTCGCAAATTTATATTCTTCAGGCCCATACATGTCCATATATAGTTTTTCAACCCGGAAGGTCTACCCTTGAAACAACAGTTTCATACATTGTACTTTTATAAGACGTGTTACGTTGAAACTATTTAGATAAATATCACCCCTCCCTCCTTCATAAATCTTCAACCTTCAATTTGTTTTCATCCAGAATTTCTTTATTTTTTTAAATTAGGACGCTATGCAGCACAGGGGGCGCCCCCTCTCGCCTGTTTAGCCTAATGGACAGACCGTGCTCCCAGTCTTCAATTAATCAAAGCAATCTCGGGCCTAATGGCCGTTCAATATGACAAGAAAATACACTCGAGTCGTATAATATATGCGATATGGATTCGCCGTTGATACTGCGGAGATGTAGGACGAGAGCAAAGTACTCATCATACAATCAGTTTCTTTGTATCAAAAATATGGAGGGTCATAGGCCTGCTGAGCATGAGGGAGGAAGGACATAAATATAGAGATGGTAAAATAAAAAATAAAAAAAAGATGGGAGTACTACTCCATCTAGATAGGAAACTAATGTAATGTGCGTGTGCTGTCGATGATTATTTTATGTCTTGTTTTGTTGGTTTCCAAAAAGACAGACAGATTGATGGATAAAGAAGAAGATGGCCCAGTGAACCACGCCCTAATTCAACTGAGCTGCATAATGATACCATCCAGAAGTAACAATAACGATCGATGGACAAAAAACAGGACACCCAAAAATCCACAACGATTGTTCTTGCGAGTATTTCGTCTGGACCACTTATCAATTATTTTAAGCGCTCCTCTGAACAATCTATTTTCAGCACAGGCCTAACCGAAAGGGAAGCGATGCCATTTCGCAAATTGCATTAGGGACGATTCATAAATTTTGGGGCAGCATTTTCTGGGAAAAACAGCATTCAGGGCAGAAACGATGGGAAGAAAAAAAAACACCAACGATAGTGTTTCCGTTTGAATCGAAGGATTCCTGCTAAAAACTAGTGACACTTTCATCGGATGACAAATGGCCATATTTATTGACTAAGCATGCCAAATTAAGCCCGAAGAATATAAATTTTGTTTTCATTAACTGAAGAGCTCTCCTCGGCCCCTAAAAAAAACATTCTCGTTTTTCAAATATTCGTATTTCTTAAATGCCTTTAAGTTATAGTATAAATAAACTGCTGTTTTGAAAACTTTAAAATCTAACCCTTACAAATGCAGAATGGTTTTGGGGGAACTTCCTTCACAATTTTGCTACATTTTGTCAACATTTTGTGAATATATTTAATTTTTTATTTCTAACTTCTCGGAAGAAATAGTAGAGTTTGAGCTATCCAACGTTAACGAAACGATAACGATAACGAGAAACAGCTCTGGCGGCCCGGAATGGCCAATCCTCGCATAGGGTAGTCCTTGACATTCCGGGCCGTTAGCGCTGTTTCTCGATATCGTTATCGTTTTGTTGACGTTGGCTGGCTCAAACTCTCTAGTGGTAAACTCCTAAGACCTCTATTTTTTGGAAATGTTGGGTTTCAAAGTGGAAATCACTAGTAATAGACAGTTTTAGCATGCCAACGTCTTTACACATACCTTAACTATAATGGCGGGAAGGGAAAAAACCACGCATGCGTACCCATTTGCTAACATTGGGTAGTTCAATGCGTGGCTCTTCCCTTCCTGCAATTAAAGTTAAGGCAATTATAAAGACGTTGGTATGCGAAAACTAGAGAGTTTGAGCCAGCCAACGTTAACGAAACGATAAAGAAAAACAGCGCTGGCGGCCCGGAATGGCACGAACTACCCGAAGCGAAACATGGCATTCCAATGTCATTCCGGGCTGCCAGCGCCGTTTCTCGTTATCGTTATCGTTTCGTTAACGTATGCTGGCTCAAACTCTCTATTGAATCAACCAACGCCTTAACGTTAACTTTAACGTTAGAGACGGAAAGGGAGGAGCCACGGACTGAACTACCCAATGTACGTCATGAGTGCGAGTGCGAGGATTGTCCCGTTTAACTGACCAAGTTTTCCACTTCAGCCAAGTTGTTTAATTCAGAGGCATTAATTTGAGGAATTAATTTGACTTAAGTTTTTTTAATGAAATATGTTCATCAATATGTACAGCAAGATGGAGTATAATATGATAAATATTAGACTTACATTTTCTTAATCCAAATCCAGATTCTGTTATTCATTGCACATCCATCCGTATCAGTTTGAATCAAAAATGTAGTTCTTAACTAATATGAAATCGTAATTTTAAAACTGACATTAAATGTTGCGCAACATATAAGCTAAGGAATGCAAAATGCTATAAAACATTTGGATAATCTCTTAACTAACTCAAGTACTAATTACGACTGCATATTTGAGTAAAAAAATGCAAATTAAGCAGCTCCAGTAGATAGATCGGAATTTCAAACTACATTCTTTTCAACCGTTTAATTCAATAATTCAATGACAATTGCGCATTCGATCACATGATTCAATTTTAAAAGTTGAGAATAAATTACACGACAGATGTATTTTTCATTGCAAATAGGTTTTTTTTTTATTATTATTTCCGTGAGCTAAAACACAACAAATGAGCACGCAGACACTATCCTGGCTGCATCCAGGTTTCTCAACGAGAAATCTCACACAGACTGGCCCTTTGGTCCAAACAAGAGGGATTAAAATAAGTAGCGAGAATTGGTTGGATTTTTATTTTCACCCTCCCTTTTTCCCAGAAGCAGAAATTGGGATAAAAATTGGGCTATTCTAGACGGCAATTATAAAGTACAATTGTACAGTTTGAAGTATGGCACAGGCGGTGCGTATACGCCAGAGTTATAGTTCCTAACAAGTTTGGAAGTGGGTTCAAAAATTTAAAATAACCAAATGAGGCAAAAATGTTGAACCTAAAACTATGCGTAAAACATCCTTTGACCAACTTCATCCCAAAAAGTGCATTCAAAAAAAC
>JAUJYV010003212.1:0-10498 GCA_033995625.1 Ophyiulus pilosus | reverse complement strand
ACTCAATGAACGTCATGAGGGCGCGTGACGTTCAGTTAATTCATTGGATAGTTAAGTCCTTGGCTCCTCCCTTCCTGCCGTTAACGTTAAAGGTAACGTTAAGGCGTTGGCTGGCTCAAACTCTCTATTGGCCAAGAATGCTCGTTATCTTCCTCAAATTATATAATGGGGTGCATGTTGGGGGCTGGAACGGATTAATGGCATTTCAATTAATTTCAATGGGGAAAATTGCTTTGAGATGCGAGAAAATTGACATACGAGCAAAGTTACGGAACGAATTAAACTCGTATCTCGAGGTATCACTGTACATTTTATCAGTGCAGCCATGTTAAAAATGAGTGGCATCGATTTTAGATGTTGCACATTTGTGTTTTATTATAATATTAATAACCCATATGGGTTATTTAGATCAGTTTATCCAAGATATATGCAATGCTGCTCCTCGCCCTTTCATTCCTTTCATAATTTGTATATATCTGAAGGATGACCAAGCAGCCATATATCAGGGACTATATCTTGAAACTATAGTTTATGGAGATTTTTCAAATTGTTGGAAACACTGTGGGTTTTTATTTTTTCGAATTTATCATTATGCATCTTATCAGTGCAGCCATGTTAAAATGAAACAAGTGACATTGGTTTTAGATGCTGTACATTTGTGTCTTGGTATAATATTAATAACCCGTATGTACAGGAAGGTTATTTGGATCAGTTTCTCAACTGCAATGCTGCTCCTTGCCCTTTCATTCCCGCAGTGTACCGTTAAGTTAAGCGTTCTTAACGAATGTTAAAAGGCTAACGATGAAAAAACTGCTTGGCAACAAACAGATTAAGATTGGAGTTAATGAACAAATGACATCTTTCAGTTGGTTTATTTTCATTTTTTTTGTCCTTTTAAACTCCTTTGCCAAAAAAGAAAAAAAAAAAGTCTCGCCTGTTTACTTGATCTTCTGTCAAACTTGGATTTTTGTCCCATGGTTTGATTGTGACATGTTCGTCAGAGGCTGTGAAGGAAATTAGCCAAGTTGTCCATGGTGCGACTAAGTGAGGGTGGACATCGACGTTGATTCCAAAGGACACGAAACTGACTTTTAGATTGTGATCGGAACACGTGATCGATGATCGTGCACAAAAAACACAATGAAGGGTCACCCTCAATTTCCACTTCGTTTTAGGGTGAATTTCAACAGGGGAAGGGGTATCAAGTTTGTATTAATATCGCAGATTAAATCTTACTAGTCTTGAGATCGACCTACAAAAATTCCTCAGAAAAAATTCGCCATTAATTAGAAAGGTGTTTTTGAACTAAATATTTGTAGGCCATCTCAAAGTCAGTTCCTTCAACGGTAACATGTTTATCGTGGTTGTAACAGCTGAATGGAAGATTCCATAATTTTCGGATAATTCCAAAGTGTTTAATTTTTTATCCTAACAACAACAGAGTAAACAACTGGCAATGGTTAAACTTACACCACAAAAAGATATAGATGCATGTATAGTAGTAATTATATTTTCGAGATTTTCCCATTTTGTAAATCATTAGCTGAACTTGATAAATGTACTCGGGTGGAAACTATCTGGTGGAAACTAATACATCAGTTACGGTTCAGGCATCTTAGTTTATTTTTTATAAAAATATGAAACATCCAATTTAAACCAAAATCGATTATATTTTCAAGTTTTTCTTTCATTTTAAAGACGATTATGGGTGAATTTCATCAATGTGTCAGACGAAAATAATTCACTCTTATGTAATATATTGCATTAGTGATATTTTCGACGTTTTCTTTATTAAAAATATAAAAAGAAATTTAAACCGAATACTATCATAACAAGATGGCGGCCATCTTGTTCTATTTTGAAGTTTTTCTTTCATTTTAAAGACGATTATGGATGAATTTCATCAATGTGCCAGACGAAAATAATTCACTCTTGTGTAATATAATGCATTAGTGATATTTTCGACGTTTTCTTTATTAAAAACATGAAAAAAAATATAAACTGAAAACTATCATAACAAGATGGCGGCCATCTTGTTCTATTTTGAAGTTTCTCTTTCATTGTAAAGACGGTTATGGGTGAATTTCACCAATGTGCCAGAAGAAAATAATTCACTCTTGTGTAATATAACGCATTAGTCGACGTTTTCTTTACTAAAAATATGAAAAGAAATATAAACTGATAAACTATCATATCAAGATGGCGGCCAATGTTGTTTTTCGTAAGTAATGGCCATTGACAATTAATGGCATATCGGACACTGTAGTTTAATGAAGCTAACGATCAACAGTGCATATAATCACCATTACACAACTTGGTGTAACCGGCCATTATACTTCTATGATTTCTCCGCGCAAATGTGGATTTGGGGGTAGGATGCATGGGGGCAAATAGGGAAACTGCGATGACCGCAACATGCTCACGCTAGCATTTCAACAATGCCGTTTGTCTGGTGGTCAAATAATATTTGTCGTTACCTTATTACATAATGATAGTTTTGGCGTGCTCTGCAAAGTCCACTCGGGGCTGTTTCAACGCCACGTTCTCGTTTTTCTCCCTGGTCATCTTCTGGCCTGTTCTGCATGGCTGCTGCCCCGTGGCAACCTGCTATACATTGTTGCATGGATCGAATATTTCAGCGCTCTTGCCGTAATTATTATAATATACATTCCGGATACATATTTGCTCTTCGTACCCGATACCCCCACCAGCGATTTTAACAGTTGTTTACGTGCGCGGTTAACCTGCTTTTTTTTTCGGGGAGGGGATGGGGACGTCGGGGTACTTTTCGAGTACGCCGTGTACGCGTGGAAGTATTAAAAGTTCAAAGGTCAGTCGGATGGATGCATGGGATTATGGCCAATACGCGATGAAATGTGGTTCCTCAACTGTGTATTCACGGGGGGTTCTGGCATTGTTTTACCCACTTCCTGTGTGCTCCATGTCTTTTGAATTTTCCATATCTTCGCTGAATTCAATAGCTATTCGACCTATGCAATGCCAACGTCAATATTTGGGGGTTTCAAACTTACTATTGTATCTGGAATAGCATTCCAAATCTTTGACCATGATAACAAATATCATTAACAAGACTAACAATTCATTACACCGACCAGAATTTCTTTCTCCTGAAATCCATTACTCGAACACTACAAATGAATAAAATGATTTTTAAGTAGTAAATATTTGCAAAAATCTTAGTTTTCAAACTTACTACTGTATCATTATTCCAAATCTTTTGTCATATTAACAAATATCATTGACAAGACAATTAGGCTCTAAAGTCTTGACACTAACCAGAATTTCTTTCACCTGAAAACACTACAAATGAATAAAATAATTTCAAGTAGTAGATATTTATTAAAATCTTAGTTTTCAAACTTACACCTACTATCTGGAATATCATTTCAAATCGTTTGTCATGTTAACAAGGCTCTTAAATTTATTACACTGACCAGAATTTCTTTCCCCTGGAATCCATAACTCGAACACTACAAATGAATAAAATGATTTTTAAGTAGTAAATATTTGCTAAAATCTTAAGTTTCAAACTTACGTATCTGGAATATCCAAATGTGTTGTCATGTTAACAATCATTAACAAGACAATTAGGCTCTTAATTTATTACACTGACCAGGATTTCTTTCACCTAAAAAACAAACCTTGAACACTATTACAAATGAATTTTTATAATGAAATTAAAATCTTAGTCTATTTTTAAGTTTTAATTTTCCATTGCTATGGTTCCTCTATATTCTATGAATTGTATAGAACCGTATAGTCAATTATTACTGAGCAAATACTGTCTTATAAAAAAATCAACTAATGTAACAAATGCTGATAAGCATGATGTATAACATGTTGGACGTGTTTATTACACGTGCTGGAAGCTGTTACATTTGTTCTTTAATTGTACACGTGACACTGTTTCAATTTATATGCAAATTTCAAAGCTTGTTAATTCGTGTGTCATCGGATAGCTTTCATTAACGACTTTTAATCATTAATATCCCCGAGAATTTCGTTTTAATATCCTCCCTAATTTCCAATGTGCACTGCTTCGATAAATTTCCTGGACTAGAATATATATAAAAGTTTCAGATAAACGACCCAACATCACATTTTTCGTCAAGAAATTGTTCAGTAAGGATCTATATTCTTATCCTCGACCAGCAATTCGCCTTATAGCAAAGATGATGAAGTCAGTTTCCAAGATGGTAGCCATGATTCTCTGCATGCTATGGTGCGCCGTGGCCAGTCAAGGCTTGTCCGACACAGAGGGCACCACCTTCGAGCCCAATCGTTTTCTCCAACATTTGGGCCTCGAAAGTCGTCCAACGCCTGATCAGAAAAGCAACATTCCAGACTACATGCTTCGACTGTATAGGAAATCCACCGAGAAGTATCTCATGCCAGGTGTCGCTGTCAGGAGCATTAAACTAGAAGGTAATTAATGCATATTTTCACTTTTATTAGCATGCGAAGTTGCCATATACTGTAATTTAAATATGTTTGAAAACTACTTTATAAAAGCTAATATACATCAAATATAGCTCATTGGTCTATACAATTTTTAAGAAAATGCATGATCCAAAATGTTGTTAAAACTGCGACATACAATTTGAGATGTCACTGACTTGGCATGTGCTGAACCATCATATTCTGTAAATGGAATATTAACCCTTTTTATAGTTTAATTGAATTCCAATACTTGCTTGACTAGAAAAGATAGGGACTTATAGATAAACTGTATTTGATAGAAAATATTTTAAACATTATTTTCTGAATTTTATACTTTTTTTCCACCCTGTAAATGTCGTAATATTGGCAGTATAGTCGCCATAGTTATTAGACAGTTTTAGCATGCCAACGTCTTTATACTTAACTTTAATAGCGGGAAGGGAAGAACCACGCAAGCGCACTCATAACGTTTAGTTAGTTTATTGGGTATTTCAATGCGTGGCTCCTCCCTTTCCGCTATTAAAGTTAAGGTAAGTAAAAAGACGTTGACATGCTCAAACTGTCTATTGACAGGCACGTATTACAATTAAAGCCTTTCGAATTTTCTTTCTTTTGCACGAAAGTCATAAGGGTCGAAATGCCCGAAACTATTCAGATGGGTTAGAGAGCGTGTGCACATCATTTATGAAGTTTTATTCGTGAATTATACACAGGTGTTATATATTTATGACTGTTTAAAACGAGAAAGAAAAAAAAGAAGTATGGCTGACCGGTTGCTACTTTATTATTACGAGTATATCCGCGTTAAGGATTACGACCAATGTCGTATTAAAATTGTTTTGAAATGGCAAGCATAACTTTGGCCGGTTTGTTCCGGAGTTTTCCACCTGTACACGTGCTTAATTGGTCACCATTTCATACTGCAATTGTCCACCGTTGCACACGTGCTCTAAACCTTCTGGTTGGTTGAAGTTGTGCAATCATTATTGGTTTACACGACCGAAATACCTGATTATACTATTTTATTGTCGTACTTGTACGTTATTTACAGTTAAATAGTTGATTTATTTTCTTGGGCCAAATCACAACGGAAATTGATCAATGTTTCCGATTTCCGTTGTAAGGTTCTAATTTGAAACGAAACATGTTGTAACAAAAGTTTACAGTTTTGCGTTCAGATGTTACCTCAAACTTTTGGCAAAAAAAAGTGTTTTCAGTGAACATTGGGGTGTTTTTGCTGATTTTTGCTCAAGAGGCGGTCCGCCATCCCTAGCTGTCCAAAGGTTTCAGCAAACATTTTTCCAAAAAAGCGTGTTTCCAGCGAACATTTCGGTGTTTGCTCAAGAGGCAGTACAGATAAAAGGAAAACATGTTTGCTGTTCATGGCACTCATACCATCACGTAGAACATTGACCCAATTTGCCCCACGTGCTTTCTTGGCCATTGTATACAAGCCATCCACGAACAGCAAACATGTCCTCAGTTTCGAAATGC
Source organism: Ophyiulus pilosus (assembly GCA_033995625.1). Classification (NCBI taxonomy): domain Eukaryota; kingdom Metazoa; phylum Arthropoda; class Diplopoda; order Julida; family Julidae; genus Ophyiulus; species Ophyiulus pilosus. Next base: position 4,543 of record JAUJYV010003212.1, on the reverse strand, counting down.
GCTTTTGATGTAGACACTATATTTGGACAAACCTGTTTATCGAAATATGTTTATGAAACCACGTTAATTTCGACAAATTAGTGTGCAGAAACCAAGTTTCTGTTTCGGGTTTGCTATGCTCTGTACTAGGCATTATGGTTCGTGTTTCATTTGGTGCATACCCACCTTTATAGACAATTGCAAAAATGTTTTTTTGTTTTTTTTCTCCAGGAAATTCCTCCAATGCCTCGAATTGTGATCGCTTCTCATTCCAATACGATCTTTCCTCCTTGAACACTGAAGAGGAGCTCCTGCAAGCCACTGTCCGGATGTCCAACACGTTTGCTAAGGACGAACAGCCATCTCTGATCCTTACTTCCGGTAAGATCAATCCACTGCGCCGCCGCTCTGAATTAGTCTTTGTGGCCACGGAAGACGTTGCCCAATGCCGCACCGTTGCCGGCAACAGTAAATGCCTCATCGTCCTGGAAGTGCCTAAAGCCGTTGCTTGCCGAGATCTTAACGCTGCCCTAATGGTGGTGACCCGAGGACGCCAGGCAACGCCATCGCGGATGACCAGGTCTGTGTTCAGTCGCAAGTCGCTGCCCCGAAGGCCGCTACCAAGGGCACCGCTCTGCCAGCGTAAGGAGATGTACGTTGACTTCCGGGAAATTGGATGGTCCAACTGGATCATCGCTCCTGCAGGCTACTCTGCCTATTACTGCACCGGAAGATGCCCGTTCCCCATCAGCGACCACCTGAATACCACCAATCACGCCATCATCCAGACCCTGGCCCATTCGATTACACCAAACAGGGTGGCCCCAGCCTGTTGCGCACCCACGCGCTTCGCACCCATATCCATGCTCTATTACGACACCCAGAACAATGTCGTGCTCAAGCAGTACGACGACATGGTCGTTGATGCCTGCGGCTGCCGCTAGGACCTTGCCAGCGACACTTCCATGGGCGACGGGGACGGTACAAACTAAACAGTGTGGACATGGCCTTCTGGAACAGCAAACCCCTAGCCGGATGTTCCACGGCTTAGTATTTCCAACATGGCCGTTTCTGGAATCAAAGGATGCGTCCATGTTGGATTGCCACGCCACCAGGGGGTGCTGAACCGTGTTAGGGGGGCAAGGATTGGTATGGTAGAATGGTAACACGGACTTGACTATATTTTGAAACTATCTTGTCGTTTTTTTGGGTTGCACAAAACCGCTTTCGTCACTTCCCGATTGGCGTTCTCACCAGGGGGCGCTACCTGAATGCCGCTTAACGGCGCCTCGGCCATTCATCACCCATTGGCTTCTGTGCAGTTGTCCACTGCTGCCCATGCATTGACCTCGCCAGTGTCGGGCATGGAGGGGAATTGATCCCCGCGGCCCACCTGCGCTGCATGCACCTCGCCTCCTTCCTACACCCGTACCGTGGGGCTCGTTTTCTGTTTTTCTTGACCCGTCCCTGTCCCTCTAGCCGCCATCATCCCCCCCCCCTCCCTCCCCTCCCCATGGCATTACGTATGTGTTGTGTTTTTTTACTTTTCTCGCTTTGGGCACACACCTGCGTGTCCTTTTTCCATCCACTTGAACTGCACCCAAGTAGGTTACAAGTGTTTTCGAGGACGAATTGAATGGTGACGTCATGCGATCAACGCTATACCGACCGTGGTAACATTTTTTTAATGAATTTTTGATATTAATATCTATGCCAAAATTTTAAGGTATTTTTTAAGCATCATTTAGGTTTATAGTTGAGGCAGATTTACTGCAGCAAATTAGTATTACCATATTGGTTTGGGGGCAACGTATATCAAATGTTTGGTATCACTTGCGCCTGGTATTTAACATTTAAAATTTCAATTTGCACATTTATCAAAAATTGGCACCAAAAATTCCCCAAACATTTATCATCAGATACTCGGATTTTAACATTTTACTATTATTGATATAGTTTAGATCGCATTGACCACGTAGTCTATCTTCAATATTCATGGGGTCTTTTTCGTCGTGTAAGCATGGATGGCCCCATGCAATTTGCGTATGGTCATGTGCTAAACGTGCCATTATCAAATTCGATTTTCTAATATATATATCATGTATCTATCATGTGCGACTTGTAATTTTAGCGTTCATGGAATTTCAATGTTTCTTTTATTTATTTATTTAATGCATTCTTGTAATTTATGCTTTCAATTTGTATTACACGCATGCCTCACGAATTAAAATTCATTACAATTCACGATGCTATCGAATCACATTTTAACATTTTAGAGCAATTTTCAGGGTTTCAAAGTGTTCTTAAATGTGGTTATGGTGATCGCCGCAGTATCAAATACGGCTTTACAATTTAGTGTTTTATAACATGTTCTATCATCGCGGCCATATTGAAAATTCAAGGCCACTTTTTGCTGAAAAGAACGCGGTCGTGTACTGTAAAAACTCATACGCCACCAGGGTGTGCTGAACCGAAATAAGTCTACACAGTTTAAAAAATCACGTAAAAAAGTACGGGAAAATGCTGGCAGCAGAATTAACGGGACCTTTCTGTGAAAGTGTAAAAATGTGTGAAAGTGTGTATTAACGTAAATTTAGCCAGCCAACGTTAGCATACGACCTTTGTATTGACCTTAAATGGAACTTTCGGGAAGAGAGGAGCATTGATTGGAACTGAAAACGAATTTGCATAAAATTGTTTGAAATATATGCTTATGACGTTCTGTTAGTTCATTGGTTGTTCAAATCAATGCTCCTCCCTTCCCGAAAGTTCCATTTAAGGTCAGTACACAGATCGTATGCTAACGTTGGCTGGCTAAATTTCTCTATTATCTTCCGTAAAAATAGACAGTTGTCGCATGCCAACGTCTATATATACTTACCTTAACGTTAACGGAAGGAAGGGAGGAGCCACGCATTGCACTAAATGAACGTAATGGGTGCGCATGCGTGGTTCTTCCCTTTCCGCCGCTAACGTCAAGGTTGTTGGTATGCGAAAACTATATAATAGAGAGTTTGACGATAACGATAACGAGAAACAGCGCGGGCAGTCCGAAATGTCATTGGAATGTCAAGAACGACCTTATGCGAAGCTTGGCATTCGTTATCGTTATCGTTTCGTTAACGTTGGATGGCTCAAACTCTCTAATGACGGAATACTTCTATGACACTATTTTTTAACAGTGGTTACACTCAATTCCAATTACTGATGATATTTTAATTTGGCATTTGCTTGGAAACAACTGTGGAAACATGGAAAACCACAGTCAAGATCAAGACAGCTGACCCGGGTTTGAAAATTCGAGAGGATGATAGCATAACCGTTATCCAACCTATAGTTTGGTCACTTAGTAGAGAGTTTGAGCCAGCCAACGCTTTAACGTTAACGTGGGGAAGGGAGGAGCCACGGTCTTAACTACCCAATAAACTAACTGAATGTCATGAGTGCGCATGACGCACAGTTAATTAATTGGATAGTTAAGTTCGTGGCTCCTCCCTTCCCCCACGTTAACGTTAAGGCGTTGGCTGGCTCAAACTCTCTAATGTCAATGACTTCCACGTTAAGTGTGGGATGTGTAAGAGACGGAAAGGTCCTGCATTTTGGGATGAATTTGAAGGAAATTTCTTGGATTAAAGCTGAAAAGAAATGCTGAAACAGGAAATTTGCTTTGTTCATCATACAATATGTCATTGAATTAGGTCGATTTCTAAATAGAGAACACTTGATACGGAAATTCCCTTCATTTTGGATGAATGCGAAGGAAATATCATGTAGCATATCCAGTTTACTGCACATTTCCTTCAAATTTGACTCGATTATTCCTGTAAAATGTAGGGATTTTTTTAAATGTGTAGTTCAACGGGTTCTTGGCAAGGTCTGGGGAGACATTACTCTCTCATTCCACGCAAAGAAGGGATGCTTTTTTTCTGAATAGCTCAAAAATGTTGGAGTGACCTGCAGGGGGCGTTCCGAACGAGGGCCCGTGCGTCCACTCCGCATTGTGTTTTTCGAGTGGTTTCAAGTACAGGTGTAAGGGGACGCTGAAGTGAGCGTGCGAGCATCTAAAGCGCTGATATAATTTATACACGGACGGACGGCAACTACAGAACTGCTTTCAGATGAGCACGGTGAAATAATAATAAAAAACAAGGCACTGGGAGGGGGTACGAGGGCATGTTCGTACCTTTGGCATTTGGCGAACACCTGTGCCGACAACAGCACGTGCATACGTAGACAGGTATGCGAGAGGTCCGAAGGGGTCAGCGAAACCTCGAACGGAGCTAACGAGCTTGCTTTCAACCTTGGTTCTGGGTTCGAAACTGCGTGCTTGCAGGCAGCGCCCTCCGGTTTGCTTTTCGTCAATATCAGATGCCTATACCTAAACAGCCTTAGGGGGCTGGAATGCCATGGGCATGGTGTGACGTTGCAGACCCCTCAAGCCGCATCCCAACCAACGAAAACACGGAGCGAAAGCAAGGTTTTTGAATGCATGTTTGCAATAAAAGTTTGGTTACTAAGTTCCCGTCCTGATGTTTCAGCAAACTTCATGGTGTTTTTGATTTTA
>JAUJYV010003211.1:0-10505 GCA_033995625.1 Ophyiulus pilosus | reverse complement strand
ACAAATCTTCACTTTCTGTTATGTCACAGATACTGAGGTACAGTCATGCCATATTAATGCCAATGCATGTCCATATATCCCCATATTTGTCCATGCATCCCCATATCTGGCCATGCATCCACATAGCTGTCCATATATCTACATTTAATACATTCAACGTGGCATATTGATGTTTTTCAAGTCCACGTTTTCACATATATACATCGCCATGAAACGCCATACATGTTATCAGACAAGTATGGAGCACAACATGTCATATATGGCCATATCTAATTCTGAAACCCATATATAGATAAACGTACAGCATCGTATTTTCGACTGCAACAGGCTATTTCTCACACATACACGTACATCCAAAATTCCCAGCAGGGCAGACATTGAAATTATTAGGGGTAAAAAACCCAACAAAAGGGACCTACCTCAAAGGGCTCCGATCCGCATCGACACGTGTGCGGATCCATGGCTCGCACACACAAAAAAAACATAAATCCAGCATTTGGAAAGGACCCAAAAAACGAGCAAAATCCGCCTGGAGTCCCATAACAACCAACACTGGTTGCTGACGGAGCGGGGAAAAAAAAGCACGGTCGACGACCAAATCTCGGCCGTCCTCCCCGAGGTATCGTCCGCGCAAAAAAACGGAGCCTCCGTCGGGGGTTGGGGAGACCCCGTCGAGACCGGCAAGTGCGGCAACAGGCGGGCCGAGGGGGCTACGATAGCACGCGGCAGGAGCCGGGCCGAGGGGGCTGCGGCAGCGCACGGCACGACCTACATGAGCGCCGCGGTCGGACGTCAGGCAACGAGGATACGCGATTGGAAACTGAGCTTCGCGGCGACTGAAGCGAAGGGAGGCGGCAGAGGAGGAGAAGCGACTCCCGCGATCGGTGGGAGAGCGCTGGAGAGCCGCTCGCGAGCTGCTGCTCGATCCCGGGAGAGCGGATTGGACGATTCAACTACGGTGGCCAACCACAGGGCCGGATTAAGCATAAAATAAAAAAAGTGCTTAGGGCACCCGAAGAAAGGGGCACCGGTTCATATCACCCCCCCTCCTCCTCCTCCTCCTCCTCCTCCTCCTCCTCTCACAACACCTCTCACACATTACACTATTTTTGCTGTTGTTATTGTTTACCTGTCACCTTCAACTTTTTCACGTTGGTTTCATTTATGGGTGTCTTAAGTACAACACGATTTATTGGGAAGATAACACGGAATTATCGGACTAATTTATTAAAGAAAGTGACTTACTGTTTTTGCCTTAACTTACGTTGTCAACTTGTACTTGTTTCGTGCAATATAATCAGTGATGATGTTGATTTATCGGTGTAATCCAATCAAATAATCGTCACTCAATGAAATATCTACCACAATTAGACAGTTTTCGCACGCCAACGTCTTTATACTTACCTTAACTTTAACGGCGGGAAGGGAGGAGCCACGCATTCAACTAACTGAACGTAATGGGCCGGTGCGCATGTGTGGTTCTTCCCTTCCCGCCATTAAAGTTAAGGTAACGTATAAAGATGTTGACATGCTAAAACTTTCTAGCAGAGCGTTTAAACCATCCAACGTTAACGAAACGATAACGGTAACGCGAACCAGCGCTGGCGGACTGGAATGTCAAGGACTACCCTATGCGAAGCATTGCATTCCAATGCCATTCCGGGCTTCCCGAGCAGTTTCTCGTTAACGTTATCGTTATCGTTTCGTTAACGTTGGATGGCTCAAATTCTCTAATGCCAAAACTTTCAAAAATTCAAAAAATTCCTTCCAAGTGAAGCGTATATTTCGAATTGATCAAATATGTAAGGAATGCCAACTACTTTACGCAATGATTGAAATAAAGTTAAATTTGCACAAGATGCAAATTCATTGGCTAACTGCACGTTTATCGGTCCACGATTTTCATATTTTATGGACAATTATCAAAATATTTGGGATCGAAGTTCAAGGTTCAACCTAGTATTTTCATCATCCACAAGTTTTAGTCAAATTAGTTTTAACGTGGAATTTTTGTGTGGCTAAAATCAACAGCAGCAATCGATATTTGGGTTATGAGTTAATTATACGAGATTGTTTCCATTTATTACTCATTTTAGCATATTTAATCATTTATTAGCCAAATAATCAGCGAAGTATGTTTAAAAATGATTATGCAGATTAATCACAGCAAGATCCTATCAAGGCCTCCGTATTTTTTCGTTCTGCACGCGCATTCTTTTATTTCTCGTGCATTCTTTTATTTCCTCGCGCGTTCTTTTATTTCCTCGCGCGTTCTTTTATTTCCTCGTGCATTTTTTTATTTTCTCGTGCATTCTTTCATTTCCTCGTGCATTCTTTAATTTCCTCGTGCATTCTTTAATTTCCTCGTGCATTCTTTTAATGGCACGTGCATTCTTTTATTTCCTCGTGCATTCTTTTATTTGCTCGTGCATTCTTTTATTTGCTCGCGCACGCATTCTTTTAATGGCACGTGTGCATTCTTTTTTGTACAGTTCCAATTTGATGAGCTCTATTTTTATACACGTACGTATAGCTGTTAAGCCTGCGGGATTTTTTCAAGTATTATCTTATTTATTCCTGGTTTATTAAACTGCGACCACATTTCGGAAAGCAATAAGACTGCCTAAGCTTTTTTCTCTCTAAAAAAATGTCGAGTGTAAAAGAAGAAAAAAAAAGAGAAAAAAACCCTCGTCACGAACCATTTCATTTTGCACTCGTGCACAGCGAGTGGCATTTCCGTTAGGAAGAAGAAGAAGAAATTGTCTGCAGATTCGCAGGTACTATATGTGCCCAAAATAATATACAAGTTGCCGTCGAGCAGTTGGCCCATTTTCAAAAATAAAACACTTCTCGCCAACTGTGCACATGTGAAAACGCGAAAATGTGAAAATGTGATGCGACGACGAAAGTTAAGGTTGTTTTTAAGAGCCAACAGCTGCCATCACAAACACTTTCGTAGTTTGCAGCAGTTTTTGTCACGTTGACAAGTGCATTCGTACGAAATAAAACGTCATCGTAAGAGAGTGTTTAACGGATCAAGGCAGGTTTATAAAAGCACTTTGTGGCGAACAACGTTTCCGTCACGAAATAGCCAGCAATTTGGAGAATTTCAGAGAAACTTGTTGCACCATTTTGAAACCGTTGCAACATTTGTTCGGCACCAAAAAAAAATTACTAGAGTGAAAGTTCACAAGTGCAACACGTATATAAAGTTGCTCGCTTATATTTTGTTAAATCGATACATTAATTAACTGAAGTCGTGATTGCTCTCATCAAGGGGCAATTCAACAGGATGCCCCTGAAGGTTGGCAATCCTTGCATGCACACGTGTAAGCGCTGGCTGCTCTCATCAAGGGGCAATTCAACAAGATGCCCCTGAAGGTTGGCAATCCTTACATGCACACGTGTAAGCGCTGGCTGCTCTCATCAAGGGGCAAATCAACAGGATGCCCCTGAAGGTTGGCAATCCTTACATGCACACGTGCAAGTGCTGGTTGCTCTCATCAAGGGGCAAACCAACAGGATGCCCCTGAAGGTTGGCAATCCTTACATGCACACGTGTAAGTGCTGGCTGCTCTCGTCAAGGGCCAAATCAACAAGTTGCCCCTGAAGGTTGGCAATCCTTACATGCACACGTGCAAGTGCTGGTTGCTCTCATCAAGGGGCAAACCAACACGATGCCCCTGAAGGTTGGCAATCCTTACATGCACACGTGTAAGTGCTGGCTGCTCTCGTCAAGGGGCAAATCAGCAAAATGCCCCTGAAGGTTGGCAATCCCTACATGCACACGTGTAAGTGCTGGCTGCTATCATCAAGGGGCAATTCAAGAAGATCAAATATTTTCCATCTTTTGGCGATTTAACCGCTAAACTTTTATCGGCTTAATTTCAGCGATCTCTTATCCGCACTCTCTTCCGGTAATAGTTTACGTAAACCTCCGCGAATGAATTTGAAATCTCGGAAGCGCAGTACAAAGAAAAAGGGGAAAAACTGTCAAAAATCAATCGGAAATAATGCACAAAAAAAAGTAGAAGGACGAAGTGGCCCATTATCTTAACCGCTCGATATCTTCATAGCCCTATAATTTATTTGCCGTGCAATGGAGCGATCATAGCTAAGGTTTTTAGGAGGCGTTAAGACCTCCATTAACATGTGCTGCCATCAATTATGATAAAAGGTATCGTCATCGTTATCACTTTTGGCAAAGCTTCAAATTGCCAAATAATCGGGCAGATATTTTATGCCCATAATTGAGAAAACACGTGAGATAAAAGGGCTTTTTTGTGTGTTTTTTTTCTCTCATCAAAGTTCGAGGAGTACTTTCGACCTGCAGCATTTTTCACTTGGAAAAAATCGTTGAATTGATTTTTTTTTTTTTTTTTTTGCCTTCACAATACACGATATTTTGCTCTTTTTTTGTGTATGTGAAGCCTAAACAATTCCTGCATCACAGCTGTTGCCTGAATGTCACAAACTATTACAACAAAAAAATGAAATATGTACAGTAAATGTACAGCGTATTAAGCTTATTTAGCCCAAAATCCTACGTTTTCTGCAAATGTCTAAATTGAAAGACATTTAGAAAGAAGTTTAGAAAAGATGATTGCAAGATTTATTTTCCACCCAAGAAAATAAGTCCTTCTGATAACAGCTGTTACTTTAAATTAACATACAAAGTTTTAATATGCGTTTCCAATTAAGCATATCATATTTTCTTAATGGGGATAGAATAAAAATGAAAAATACAAAGGTTTTTCACGTCACCACGTATAGCTAGCATTTACATGAGACCATGTTTAGCTTTTACACCTGACCATGTTTAGATTTTACACGTGACCATGTTTAGATTTTACACGTGACCATTTATGGCTTTTAAACACGACCATGAATAGCTTTTACACGTGATCGTGTATGGCTTTTACACTTGACCATAACTTTTACACGTTATCATGTATGGCTTTTACATGAGGCCATGTTTAGATTTTACACGTGACCACGTATAGCTTTTACATGAGACCATGTTTGGCTTTTACACGTGAGCTTTTACACGTACTATAGCTCTTACATCTGACTATGTATGGATTTTACACGTGAACATGTATGGCTTTTACACACGAACATGAATAACTTTTACACCTGACCATGTGTAACTTTTACACGTGACCATGTATGGAGACCATGTTTAGCTTTTACACGTGACCACGTATGGCTTTTAAACACGATCATGCATAGCTGTTACACGAGACCACCAATAGCTTTTACACGTGACCACGTAAATCTTTTACACGTGACCACGTAAATCTTTTACACGTGACCACGTATAGCTTTTACACGTCACCATGTTGAACTTTTACACGTGACCACGTATGGCTTTCACAACTGACCATGTTTAGCATTTACACGTGACCATGCATAGCTTTTACACCTGACCAGGTATGGATTATACACGTGACCATGTATAGCTTTCACACGTGACCACGTATGAATTTTACACGTGACCATGCATAGCTTTTACACGTGACCACGAACAGTTTTACACATGAACATGAATAACTTTTACACATGACCATGCACAGCTTTTACACGTGACCACGTATAGCTTTTACACGTAGACATGATTCGGTACCAAACACTGACATCCGAGTTGCCAGCTCCAAAAAACAATCTCCCCAATCGCCAAAACTTCTTTCAGAAAATTGCTTCGTTACAAAAGCAATCCCAGAGTTTCACGAAAATGTCATCCCCATGGCAGCACTATTTTCAGTCGTTTTAGGTGTCGTCAGAGAGATCCGGACGTCCCATTCTTGAATTTTTAACTCAAACGCAACCGTTGGGAATCCTCCTTACGTGTAAACTGTTTTTCTCTCAACTTTTTTTTTTTTTAAGTTAAATCGAAGTTGACGAAGCGTGGCTTTGGATGCTTTTTTTTTTCTTTTTGCATTTCTCCATCCTTCGTAATTTCAGTTGACTTTGATTAAAACCCGGAGTCTCCTCTTTCTTAAGGGGGCTGCACGTTAAAGTGTGTCTAATGACACTTACGTAGGCTCATTACTCGCTTTATTACACCCTGGCATCAAATAGAGGGGCGATTGGCAAACTTCCAGGGGCTGTCATTTCCACGGCGCTGAAAAGCCCACATATATATATAAAAAAAAAGCCATTAACAGGCTTTGGCTTCCGACCTTTTTTTTTTCTACCCCTTGGTTCGCTTTTGCTACAATCCAATCAACTTCAAAATGCGTACACGCATCGAAAGGCGGCGATAAAATTGATCGAGCAATATTCCCAAAATGTCTATCTCGCACGATGTCGCTACTATCGAGATTTGCTCTCGACTGCTGCACAACTTACATCACGTGACCTTTTGCAATTCCTGAAACTCGACCAACAAATCAAAGACTTATCAGTTTTTGGAAATGCTTCCCACTTATTCGTGATTATCATCGTCATAAAGGTGAGAGCAAATCCTAATGCGAAGCTCTCGAGCTTGCTCTCCGTAGACACATCTCTGAGAGTAGCTGTTCGAGAGCTGCTCTCCGTGGTCACCATAGACACACCTTCGAGAGTGGTTGTTCGAGAGCTGCTCTCCGTGGACACAATATACACACCTCTGAGAGTAGTTGTTCGAGAGCTGCTCTCCGTGGACACGATACACACCACCGAGAGTAGGTGTTCGAGAGCTGCTCTCCGTGGACACAACCGACACACTTCTGAGAGTAGTTGTTCGAGATCCGCTCTCCGTGGACACAACAGACACACTTCTGAGAGTAGGTGTTCGAGATCCGCTCTCCGTGGACACAATAGACACACCTCCGAGAGTAGCTGTTGGAGAGCTGCTCTCCGTGGACACAATAGACACCTTCGAGAGCTGCTCTCCGTAGACACAATAGACACACCTCCGAGAGTAGTTGTTCGAGAGCTGCTCTCAGTGGACACAATAGACACACGTCGTTCGCATTTAATCGCTAGTGGACACGTAAGCCCAGTCCTCTCTGATAGCAGCTCTCAAAATACGACAGCTATCGAGAGCTGCTCTCCATAGAAACAATAGACACCTCTGAGAGTAGCTGTTCGAGAGCTCTCTCGTTCGCGTTTAATCGCTGGTGGATATGTAAGCCCTGTCCTCTCTGAGAGCAGCTCTCAAATACGACAGCTGTCGAGAGCTGCTCTCCGTAGACACAGGCGTATAGACACGCCTCTGAGAGTAACTGTACGAGAGCTCTCTTGTTCGCTAGTGGACACGTAAGCCTTGGCCTCTCCGATAGCAACTCTCAAAAAACGAATTTTGGATGCAGCTGTCGAGAGCTGCTCTCCGTGGACGCAATAGACACACTTCTGTGCTGAGAGTAGCTGTTCGAGAGCTCTCTAGTTCGCTAGTGGACACGTAAGCCTTGGCCTCTCCGATAGCAACTCTCAAAAAACGAATTTTGGATGCAGCTGTCGAGAGCTGCTCTCCGTGGACGCAATAGACACACTTCTGTGCTGAGAGTAGCTGTTCGAGAGCTCTCTAGTTCGCTAGTGGACACGTAAGCCTTGACCTCTCCGATAGCAGCTCTCAAAATACGAATTTTGGAAGCAGCTGTCGAAAGCTGCTCTCCGTGGACACAATAGACACACCTCTGAGCTGAGAGTAGCTGTTCGAGAGCTCTCAGGTTCGCATTTTATCGCTAGTGGACACGTAAGTCCTTGTTCTCTCCGATAGCAACTCTCAAAACTCTCGAGAGCCCATTACCACATTAAGAAAACGCCACCATCTTTAATATACTCTCCGCGATTCCCCAAACGGACACTGCTTTTGAGAGTACTCGCGAGAGCATTTCTGACGAGCTGCTCGCCGTGTATACTCCTGTTAGCGCAAATCGGCTGAAAACAACTCTCAAACGGACAGAGCCGTCTGAGAGCAGGCATCGATAACAACTCTCGAGAGTGAATATTTTCACACTGTCATTCTCAGTTGACAATGATCTATTATAAAGATCAGGCAACATGATCATGCATTCGTACTGTATATATTCATCACGAGGTCATTCTAGTCAACACGTATAATACAGGATCAGATCAAAATACCAAAATAACGAGTGCAACGATAATGGTTGATAACACTCACAAAACCACGAGAAAAAAAAAACATGTTGTCGGTCACTTTAGTTAATTAAAACTGATGCAACCCTCCATTACGAAGCAGTTCCGTATTTTCGACCATCGATCAAACAGATAAAACGTAAAACAATAACAGATTTACCGAAACAATATCCTGTTTTTGTCCATCTATATCAACTTGATAAAATTAGATAAAAGCGAACGTTTAGTTGCATCATTTTATGAAATTTTATATAATTTCAAAACAACAGTTTTATGTACGTATATGCCTATTATGCGCCATCGCGTTCCAATTCGAGCGCACGTGAGGCAACGGAAGTGACGTCACGTCGCTCGCGTGCAGCGTCACGCGCTTTGAGCGCACGCGAGGCATCGAAAGGAAGTGACGTCGCACCGTCACGCGCAAAAGATCGAAAACGCGTTCCAAAAAAAATGGAATTCCCGTATTATTATTTTATTTCATTAACGTTATAATTAACATGAGAGAGTTTGAGCCAGCCAACGTTATCGTTTTGTTAACGTTGGATGGCTCAAACTCTCTATTAAGTTTAAATACATTCGACTCAATTAAACTACTTGAACGGCACGCTTAAACTAGACCTAGAATTGTCGCGGCACAACGAACAAGGAGAGGTAGGTTTTCTATAAGAGAGTTTGAGCCGTCCAACGTCAACGAAACGATAACGGTAACGATAACGATCCGGAATGTCAAGGACTACCCTATGCGAAGCACGGCATTCCAATGTTATTCCGGACTTCCCGCGCTGTTTCTCGTTATCGTTTCGTTAACGTTGGACGGCTCAAACTCTATATAACTAGAGAGTTTGAGCACGTTTGCCGTCTTTCCCTTACCTTAACGTTAACGGCGGGAAGGGAGGAGCCACGCATTGAACTACCCAATGAGCTAACTGAACGTAATGGGTACGTGCGCTGTTTCTCGTTATCGTTACCGTTTCGTTAACGTTGGACGGCTCAAACTCTCCATAACTAGAGAGTTTGAGCACGTTGGCCGTCTTTCCCTTAACTTAACGTTAACGGCGGGATGGGAGGAGCCACCCAATGAACTGAACGTAATGGGTATTCCCCTTTCCGCCGCTAACGTTAAGGTAAAGGGAAAGACGGCAAACGTGCTCAAACTCTATTTTCGGCGTACGGTGATGTGGAAAAACACGGCAAAATACTTACAGACTCATCAAATTTTAGATATAAAACGTTATTTTTAAGTTGTGCAACAGGGACAGTGAACTAGTTATAATTTCAGACATAACAAACGTCTTTACTATTTTCCGAAAACCACAGACCACTTTAACCACGTGTTCGCAAACACGAAATGTCGGTCCAGTACCCTCTACAAGAGCGTCACGATCAAATGTTTATAAACACAAAAAAACGGATGACAATGGCGGTGTTTTTTTGTAGGCACCGCGTTAATGACGTCACCGTTTCGCCAAACCAGACTGCGCACACTCATCGGCATCGAGTTGTTTACTAACAAAAGACTGCTGGCATAGAAACAGCTGTTGGTTCTCCACCAATGGTTGAGCAGAGTCGTTCCAAGGTTATCCACCCATACAAATATATATATATATATATATATATATATATAGCTGGCAGAACTTTGGGAACGTCAGCAGTAACAACTTTGTATACGGCGAAACGAAAACGAGTACATTTTTATAAAGTCACCATGTCCGAAAGCCATTTCGACGAGTACGAGAGGTACAATTTCGAGTACGACAAGTACATCTACTCCGGACACAGCGGCAAACAAAGGTCCAAAAAGGAGGCCAGCGAGCACACCAACCACCACGACCCCAATGGACACAACAGGAAGATTGCCACCAAGTTCCAGAACACCGAAGTCAACAAAAAACCAAATGCACACAAGGGAAAAAGCAGCTAATCCTCTCTCGAACGCAGCTATAGGGAACTTAGGATCGAGTGTGAAAACGGTGAGTTTTAAACTTGATTTTTAAGTACTTTGCCATTTTATATGACGTCACGACACGTTCAAAAACTTGTTTCAACGTGTTTCTTAATTTGTGGCATCGTGGCGGCCATCTTTTTTTTTCTTCATTTTAAAAACTTTAGTTTTGTAAAACACTAAATGCGCACGCGCGGAACTGTATGTAGAACTCGCGTGCAGAACTAAGTAGAACTCACGTGCAGAACTGTATAGAATTCGCTCGCGTGCAGAACTATAAAGAACTCGCGTGCAGAACTGTATAGAACTCGCGCGCTGAACTATACAGAACTCGCGTGCAGAACTGTATAGAACTCGCGCGCAGAACTGTATAGAACTCGCGTGCAGAACTGTATAGAACTCGCGTGCAGAACTATAAAGAACTCGCGTGCAGAACTATACAGAACTCGCGTGCAGAACTGTATAGAACTCGCGTGCAGAA
>JAUJYV010003210.1:0-10507 GCA_033995625.1 Ophyiulus pilosus | reverse complement strand
CTATGCATTCTGGGATACTATGTTCGAAGATTACACTAGTCGAAGATGGCCTGGTCGAAGCTGCCCTAGAACCACAATATTGCTGCTGTGAATGATTACTACTGATCGTCAGTTGACAATTAGAGCGTTAAAACAGTCGCTGAATATCTCCAGAAGTTGTGTTCACTCAATTGTTCATGAACATTTAAAATACAGAAAGGTTTCATTGATACGAGTTCCACGAGAACTGACAAATGTGCATATGGACACCCGTTTTGAATGCAGTTTACAGCATCTCACGCGATATCAGAAGGACAAAGTATGCGAGAATGGTTTGGAAGCATACAGACTCACCAACACCCAAAAAATTCAAAACAACAACATCAGCTGGGAAGATTATGGATACGGTATTCTGGGACATGGACGGTGTTATTCTCAATGAATTCCTCACCAAAGGAGAAACTGTCAATGCGAAATCTTATTGTCACACACTGTCGAAACTTCGACTTGCAATTTTGAGAAAACGGCCTAATGTGGACATCAACTATGTCGTCCTCTTGCATGACAATGCACGCCCTCACCTCGTCCACATGGTGAACCGCAAAATTGGACTTTGGGGGTGGGAGGTATTGAGGCAGCCACCAAACAGTCCTGACTTGGCGTCAAGTGATGTTTAACTGTTCGGGCCCATGAAGCTGTATCTTGGTGGACAGTCCTTCAAGGAGTGACAATGGGCTCATTAAAACATTTCATCATTGTCGTATACCAACCAAACACATTTTACAACGATGGTATATAGAAATTGGGGTCATGGTGGGACAAGTGCATCAATTGGCTAGGGGACTATGTTGAAAAACAGAGAAAGGTTCCCTCTTTATATTTCCGTTTTTTGATTGAATAAGCAATTCATGAATAAATGCCCTGTTTAACTTATTTTTGGGACATCCCTCGTAGAAAAATAATTTGTAACTATACGCAGAATTTCTACACAGAAACCATGTATATCAAATACTAGAAATACGATTACATATAAACCAACCTTGTCTTTAACGACTTCAACGCATCATCCTTATCCGACTTTCGACTGGCTACGCTCTCTGACGAATCTGATGGAGTCCTTGTGCGCATGGGTGGCAACGCCTCGTCAACACCATCACTAGAGGATGGCTTTCTGGAGCCGCTGCTCAATTTTCTTTCTTTTGCTGGCTGCAGAACTCCCTCGGACATGAAGGCCTGGTACCTTTTGCCCTTGCATGAGCGCTGTGGCTTGCGGGGGGAGAGTGGATCCTCTCCCCCCGCCCCCTCACCAAACCTGTGACTAGGGCCAGCGCCTCTAATTTTTTTACCACTTCCAAACAACTTTTTTTCGGGGCCCCTTGGCTCCTGGTCGGAGCTCTTGATATCGTCCTTGAATTCGTACTCACTTTCTGCCGCCTCAGCACTGGACGTTGGCTTGTCGAATGCCCTGAGTAGCCGGTAAGTGGTGTCAGATGGGAAAGCCTTCACCAGCGAGCGTTTGGGGGCGCTGCCATCGTCTGCTGGCAGAATGTTGTCAATGATGCAATCAATAAGCTGCTGGTGACTGGCGGTCAGGATCTTTTCCTTGCAGAGGTCCAAAGGCTGCTCATCTCCCTGTCCAGCAACACGTCGCTCTGGCAGCGTAGATGAAAAGGCGTGGAGGCCACTGCTAGCGGCAACCGATGTGCCTGAACTTTCAGCCATCTGCTGCATCATCTTGCCGAACTTGCTGAAGGAAAAGCCTGAGGCCGAGGTAATGTTGGGGGTGGCGGCGGTGGTGGTGGTCTTGTTGGGTGTGGAAGAGTTGGGGGTGGGCGAGGGGGAGGAGGTGGGTAGGGGTGAAGCAGGCCCACCTACAGTACCCGTGCTGCCATTGTTGCCCATGGCGCGTCCATTGACAGCATCAGACTTGCCGACACCGCTTACTGGACTCGGTGCGTGCTCCACCAGTTCCTTGGAACACATCTGAAATAATGGAAAACACCAAACAATGCTGTATTGATTCTTAGTCGCTGCTAAGCAAACATTATGGTAATAAGTTATGAAAAAGAAAAGCTCCTTAGACCTAGAGAAGGACATGCTTTAAATGTTTGAACTGCTACAGGGTAAAAATACGTGCCCTGCTAAAACTCAAAATAATCAGCAAGTTATTAACAACAATATTTTATTGTTGAAATTAAATTTCTAGCAGTATTTTATAGATAGTTCCAATTTCCTTCAGAAGGCTTACAGAAAGAAAGGTTCGAATTTTATTTTTTAATTTCAACTGCTTTCACGAATTTTGGTGCTGACCGACCATCCAGTCCTTTTACCCAAATCATAGTCCAAAAACAAAGACAGCGAGATTTTCAAATTAGAACACATTTTACTTAAAATGTTTAAATCTAAATAATGTGAAAATCTCGCTGTTTCATCATCATATTTGAATACAACCACTTGAAGAAATTATAAAATTAGTGAGTCAAAAAACTAGAACTTGATCTAAAGCATAACTTAGGTAAAACAAAAAAGAAAATAGATATGTTGGCAGGGTATTTCAATAAAATTCCCAAGTTTAGCACCCACCCATAGTTTGTAAAGTGGAATCTGCTTGATGTGATCACATATAATGTTATCATTGGACTTTTCTTATCGAAATCACCAAGTCCCGACCAAACACTGGGATACAAATGTACTGTAAAACAAGCACTATTGTAATCATCATCTCGTTTAATGCGATTATTTTGCTCACCACTTATGTGCGGATAGATCATCTCTAGCTACAATTCTAAACTGTTTTGATGATGACGAGAAAAAATATAAGGAATATAAGGCTTGTAAGATGCCATCATAGTGAGTGAGACTTTTCTTTTTTAAAACCAAATTTTTTATTCTGCACTACGTTTCACCTATGTAGGAACAGAATCCCAATGCTTGTCGGAGTGTAGACAATTTTGAGGTCATCTCTACAAAAATAAGACAGAACTTGGTGAAACACTCACTATCCAAAGGCGAGAATTGAATCATCTGATGAAGCTTTCATAGACGAAATGTGCAAAATGAATAACTTGGTTTGGAAAAATGAAAGTATCACTCAGTATTATAATTTAGCCAACCACTTGAGAACGTCAACAACGTAAGATATTATTGAAGTTAATACCCCATCTGATATGAACATCATGCATTTCAAAGAATGGAATGCGTTCAACAAGAATATTTAGGTGGCTTCCCAAGTACAGCATCTGACATTTTATATTGTTAAGTCGTATGCCGCATTTCAGTGACAGATTTTACTTCGTTTTTTACGCATTAATAAATTTTACATTATGAAGGATTCTCATTGAGGTCATGGTAGGTCAAAATCTTTGGTGTATATTTGGAATCATTGTTCTGCTGCAAGATTTTCCAACCCAAATTCTCTTTACCATACAGAAATCTTATTGTAAGACCTCAAACTTACTCTAATCTGAGAAAATAACGCTTTTCCAGAATTCCAATGATTTGTCTTTAGAATCACTAGCAAACAAGGTGTTTTTCCTTCTTTGCTTCACTGCAAATTGATATGCTGCTTGGTTATTGTCCGTAACATAACAAGAAAAATATATATATATATATAGTCTGCTGATTACAAACTTTAATCAGCATAGTTTTTCTTTAGTTAAACAATAACCAAATAGCAATAAATCATTAAACTCAACCATGATATAATGGTGTTTCCATAGCTTTTTTTTGCAGAGAAGTCTTATTCTTTTACTAATTACATTTTGTTTGATGTAATATCAACATTATAATAGATTCTATTGACCTCTAAACAACAATTTATAAACTGTTCTCATATTTTGTGTCAGCTTTACATAGCGTGCAGCATAAGATCTATTGATTTACAACTATAGTGTGAATGTGACAATTTCAGAAAGGAACTTTTATAAAAAAAGTACTATAAGCAAATGAAGATAAGTGAGTTTTTTAAACTGTAAATAGGCACAGTACATATGCGGACATGTACAATACTGCTTGTTCTTAATAACTTATATATTAGACTCACCTAGCTATTGTTATCGAAACAGGCAGGACTAAACATGATCCAATTAAGTAGCCTCCAATGTATTGCCAAAAAGTTTACTAAAGCTATAGGAATGTTGGCCATTTCTAGTTAATTTTAAAATAGCGGTAGATAAATATTTTCCAAGATTTTGGAAAAAGGTTCATATTTTTACTTTTAATAGAGATAAAAAACTATTTCCACAATATAAATAAATCCATTGCATGATCATTCTTTTAGGAGTGAATATAACAGAGAAATTAAATATATTTAGATGCACAGCTCATCACATTTTTTTAAATTTTACGATTTGAAGTTATATTATTCAAAAATTAAACTTGCTAAGAATCTGTGTCATGTGAACTAATAGTAAAAGCAATTAATTCAAGAGATATTTATCCATAGTTAACTGTTGTGCTTGGTTTAATAACAATATTGAGTAGTTTTTCATCTTTTCAATAGCATCTTTTCTGACGCAGTTATTTCCTCCGTTATATTCAGTCCACAAAGCATGGTATTATAATGACATATTTGATAATGGTTGACAATGATCTTTTAGTTACCCAAAAATTCGCATAAGATATTACTTCAGCAAAATTTGCTGCAACATACATATCCCTGCTAGTTTTCCTTGAATTTTATGATAATTGCAAAATTCCTCATCACATTGTCATAACAACGTAATTTAAAACCCGTCAACAAATTGGAAGCCAGTCTTTGAGATTGGAAAATAAGGCTTTGAAATTACGAGTTATTTTACCCTGCCAACATACCAAAAACCAGCACCACATAAACCAAACAGAAAAAAAAAAAAAAAAAAAAAAAGAGTAAAAAAAACTCACACGTACTTCAGCCAGTTTGAGAAGTGCTGAACAGTCGCTGTTTGCCTGAAGATCGCAATTGGACGCTGCAGTTGACGGCGACGAAACAGGAATGGGAGCAGGTGCACTGTCCGGTGGTTGTGACTTGAAGGCGCCATTCTCCAGGTAGCGTTTCTTGGGTGGTTTGCTTATAGGCTTCTTTGGTGCGGGAGTTATGAGAGAACTCAAGCCTCCCATCTGCGTCTCATCTGCCAGCTTGCCGGGTGTTATCCCACATGGGGGTGATGACGAAAGGGATTCCGTTCCACCCAACTCCAGCTTGGGCAGCTTCTGTTGGTTGGGGCGGGCACTGAGGGTCCGGCTTGGGGGCGACGGCAGTCTCGACCACTTGAAGTCAGGGTTGGCTTTCATAAAAGCCTCCTTGTACTAGAACAAATTAATAGAAATATTGATAGTTGTTGTGTGACAATCTGTAAAATGTTGGTATACAGTTATTATTATATTAAATAAAAATGTTCTTCATATTCTACTAGTTTTGAATCCTGTTGAAAATATTTACTCAGGTTACACTGCCTTCCATATTGAAAGCAGCGAATTTTCGTTATATTGGAAACACGCCACAAGACACTCATTCCATACTCCACAATGTAGGAAGGAGCAGAATAAAATTATCCCCAAACTCCAATGGATAAGGTTTCAACTTGCCAGATCTCTCTACGATATTAAGCACCTTCCGTGAAAGGAACTCCATGGCTGCATCAGAAAAACCAGCGAGATTCAATCTGTGTAAAGCTAACTAACAGAATACTGTCAGCGAGGCAGGTCAAACTAAAATGAACTTTCATCCGAAAGATTTTTGACTCTCAGGACTCTCAGGTAAAAGCTCGAAGATAGTCATCCCAGGAGAACTGAAGAAATCAATCCTAGACAAGATCCATGAGGGACATTAAGAGATTGTCAAATGTTGAGCAAGGGTGGCAATACAGTAACCAGGGGTCTATGGATGATTCAATTCAACTAAATCAAATGATTTAGTCTTTGGTGCAATTGAATACTACCTGAATTACTGCCTGAAGAGTCCACGAATCGGACATGGTAGAAGATCGGCGTAGATTTTTTTTCAACTCACAAGGTATTCAGAAGTTAAACAGTTAAGAACGCCGAAAGAATCTTAAGCGATAATAGACCTTAAAAAAATGTTCTTACGGTACTGAGCTTTAGAAAAGGTGGATAGCGACAATGTCACATACGCATTATAACAAGCATTGGGGATTTTGCCACAAGACCTAGAGTTCCAAATTTCCACAATAAAACGGATTTTCCTTTGTAAATATAAATATAATTAAAAGAAGCTTAAAGAAATTTGAAGACTACTACAAAGTACTCTAGAGTTAATGGGCAACACCACTAGTTAATGGATTCTCACTAGCCGAATCACTGATCAGCTGGAGAATTTTTGCATGACTTCCAATCCAACCTTCTTCGTTGGAGTTGACGATGATTGCAGGCAAAGATTGAATCAAGAAGCAAAAATTCAACTGCGATGGACATCATAGGGCCAGCAAGCTCACCAAACTGGACACATGTGACAGTCTCTGGGATCATCAAGAACAAGAGTGAACAGCGTAGATCATACTTAGTCAACATAGAGAGATAAAAAGTGAGGCACAGCCACTTTTACCTCATTTGACTCAACAACAGGGAGGAACAGTGAGACCACAGAGACCACATCAACGGTGAAACGAAGATGGCCGACAAACTCCAAACCAGCAGGAGCAAAAAGAAATGTTCACAACAAGTGGATGAATCTCAAAGAATCTAAATCGGTATAGTGAGACTTCCATCATCTGTCTATGACAGAAATTAAACATTCATTTCCTTTGCAATGCGTGCACTGAAAGCAGCATACTTAAACCGAAAACGTGGTTTATGTCAAGTTTTAGTTACGTAAATTGATATCTAAATGATTAAAAGGGTCTATAGATTCAGGGCTGGACGAGTGTGCAATCTCTTGCTTTCGTGATTCAATTATGTCCAGCAATTTGAAAATAAATTGTTTCCGCACAATAATAACATCTAGGGTACGCACCATTTACTATTCCAATGTATTTTTATTTAAATATCCATAGCAAAAGACTTATCAAATTTGATAATCTCGTAGCAAGGCAAGAAATGGCTTATGCCATTGTTGAAAAACAATTTTTAAAATCAAAAACAACAAATTTAAGATTATTGTTTTTGTTTTGCATTACATATTCAAAAGCAAATTCTGATAAAACGGGAATTCCCTGAATGAGTATAAATTGGAAGATACATTGCTTTATGAATTTTTGTATTTACTAATAACTAGTAATGATAGGATGAAGGTGTCCAAAAAATTGGTTGCAAAAAATCCACGCATATTTCAAGGATTCCAGGATTCATTCCTTACATTTTTCAAGTCCTCTCGCACAAATAAATTACCTCACTTTTTATACCGAATTTTTTAGACGAAGAAAAAATTGCCGACACAGGACAAGAAATTCCAACATAAACTAGTGTTTAACACGAATTTCAAGCACAATGTCTGACTTTTTCGAAGCGATAAAAATGCAAACACATTTCCAGATTTTCCCGATGTTCAAGGCATCTGGACACCCTGTTTGAGAATCTTCAATTTTCAAATTATTTTCAAAATGATACACTTTTTCCTGATTATTCCTGGTTTTCCAGGTATGAGGAAAACCTATGTAAGCATTAATAGGAAAAACAAGTTGTACGATTTGTGCCTTGTGAAAGCAAATGTGTTTGCAGTGACCCCGAGCCTTAGAATTGAGACATCAACATAAAAGCTCTCAACGATTGACATTAGCTAAGGCAGTTGCGGGCGAAGATAGATTCCTAGCAGTTATTGTAAATTAAATGTAAATTCCCATTCACTGCAAATGTTTTCAATGGGCTTAGCTGCATACCTGTTTAGCAAATTCGGTGTATGTCACCTTCTCGTCAGGTTCCAAGTTGGCCCACAGCTCTCCGAGGATTTTCGTGATGCTGCGGTTCTCTAGGTGCGGGTACTTCTCACGCACTAGGCTGCGGTGTCTCTTGCAAAAGATGAGGAACGCATTCATCGGTCGCCGCACGCTGCCCCCACATTCTAAATCCCCACCATCCTGGTCATAATCTAGATCTTCGAGATTCACCTAAAATAGAAGAGAATGAACCATTGTTAATTAAAGAATAACAAAATCGTTCGTCCATCAAACACAGTTCTGGGTGCGCAAGTGTCTTTTTGGATACAAAATAACATCCTTCCAAAATCGGCTGTGTTGGAAGATGTTGGCACTGTATAGGCGCCAACTATGAGGGTTCTTGACCATTTTTCGAACCCCAATAATTGTTGTGGGTTCTTTGAACCCCTAATATTTTTGCGAGAATTTTGCTGGAATCCTTTGGAATGTATGTCATATATTTCCGGTATATGGTAAATTCACACAATATAAAAATATCCAAATTCCCATTCTCACTCTCCATGAAATGAGGGTACCAAATGGCATATTAATAATAAAAGCTCCCTCAGTTTGAACTACTTAGCAGAAAGTGTTGATATGATTTCTAAGAGAACAGACATCCAATTCATTTGTGACCACTAACCAATGTGTCAAAATTTGCGCAAGATCGAATGCTGGAATTTACTACCCCAGTCATTGGGATGAATATTTTCCCTCAAACATTTTCTGATAACCAGCATATGTTACCCAAGTAGCGAAATTTTGAAACACAAACAATGAAAAACGAAAAAAAAAAGAGGATACAAATTAACCTGATGGATATAGCCAAATTACGGTACTGCAATTAATTCGAGTCTTGTAATTGACGAAATAAGGTAACGGAAAACATTTGTTTAGAAAGCTTAGGGTGCCCTGAAAATTGTGTGTATTTATTTGAGGTTATTTGTAATTTTCTGTTCATTTTTTTTATTAAGAACAGCTGAATTAAGCAATAATTTACAGTCTACAGCCATTGTATAAGGAAATGAAATAAAAGACGCCCCACGAAGTTTCCTATAGTGTACCATGGGAGTTTCACATGAGGGTTATTATTCTACACAGCAACTGTATGAAAGGAAACATTAAAACTATTTTAATCAAAATCTGATTTGTTCCATTTCATTGAGAAAATATAGAAAATCAATGATAGCTAAAATGCGCTGTGTGCCACGAAAATAATGCCATGGTGCAGATTATTATATATAATAAGGAAATACAACTAAAGTTCATAAAGAAATTAGGAATTCCCTGATTATTTCAGTCCATCCAACTTTACTGGCAATTCCAGGTTTACCAGGTACAGACAAACCGTAGATGCATTTACTAACTAGGCATTCGCATATATGAAAAACTTAATAAGTTTAGATTATTCTAATTTCTGCTATAAGTAGACCAAATTAAGCGGTTACAAACTGGTAGATAAATTCAAACTAATAAATTTGTACTATATTTCGGCAGTCTTTTAAAAGAATAACCCAAGAAAAATACTCGATAATTATACTTTGAATAAATAACATTTCTTGTAATTATTACATAAATACATATCAAATTAATTATCAATTCCACATTTACTATTAACCTGACTGAATGTAATAGTATATAGGCTCCAGAATTTGACAATCATAAAAAAAATATTGAAATATCCGATTACGTGAAGCTTTTATTACAGCATTATCCAAACTTCTTCAAAAAATGATCCTCGGCATTACATAACACAGATAAATTAAGTAAACAGGGTGTTGAAAAACCACTATTTATCAAATACAAGAAAACCTAACTAATTTCATTTCGAATTTTTCCATCGTCATCATTTTTAATTTGCTAACCGTTCATAACTTTCAAAAATGCACTTTAGGCAGGGGATTCAATTTGGTTTTCGCAAATTTGTACTTTGCAAACTTTACTATTTTTCACGTGAGGTATCCTATAATTACAGGATGGGTTGGCTGGTGCTTAGTTTCGTTAATTTTGGGTTGATTTCAACGTGAATTCAGAGATTTCGAGGTCAGGGTACAATGCCACAGTACCCTGCCCATCTCGGAACCTTGGGGTCGCTTTCAAGGTTCTGGTCAGTGTCAATAGGCTGACCTAAGCCCTTGAAGGATGGGTACCCGCGAGAGTGGCGGGCATTCAAAAGGCACCTTCTCACCAGGTTTGTAAAAGAAAAAGCAAGAAAAAAAAAGCTACGGAAAACCGCAAAAACTGAAAGACAATGGAAATTGGGCTAAGGGAGTCACGGACAGGGCAGTACACGACCCGCTGGTAATCAGAAGATGATCAAGGGCCTTGCTCCCATACACTCAGAGACCAATAAAAACTGCTTGTTTCGTGCTCTATGGCAGCTAACAATGCGATTGAAAAATTAATATTTGACGAGACTGGGTGCGGCTATTTGCATTTAGAAGTGCGTAATTACATGTAAATGAATCACGCAGGCCAGTTGTTCAATGAGCACGATGCCACCTTGACCGTGCCCTCCAGTGTTGCCAGGTTGTAGGAAAAACTGGATCATTTACATTGGCATTTTACAAAAACCAAAGGTGGGAAATTTAAACATGTTACAGTGTATACAGTGGAACCTCGCTTAACGAGCACCTCGCATAACGAGCAATATAAATTTTTAAAAAATGACTCGCTTAACG
>JAUJYV010003209.1:0-10507 GCA_033995625.1 Ophyiulus pilosus | reverse complement strand
TAAATGAATGTCGTGAGTGCGCATGACGTACAGTTAATTAATTGGATAGTTAAGTCCGTGGCTCCTCCCTTCCCCACCCCACATTAACGTTGAGGTTAACGTTAAGGCGTTGGCTTGCTCAAACTCTCTAGTGTAAATACCTTAAAACTTTGCCTTAAAACATACCATAACCATGGAAATCCTAGAAAAATAGTTTAAAGAAAAGTACTAAAAATCGATTGTTTATACAGTAGGTTAGTTTAAGAAATTATTGCCAACATCGTATTTTGCATCAGCATTTTCTCAAAAATATCTGAAAGTTTTAATTCTCACATTTCGAGTACACAACCCATCAACTTTAATTGTTGGCACGACGTTTGGGTCTCATTCTAAGTTATATTTGTTCAAAATTAAAATATTATTTCCTAAAAAATTAAAGATCCTGTAAACGCTTATTTTATTCTGGTTTTTAATATGTTAGCACCTGTTGAAGGCATATTATGAACGAAATGTTGTACCAGCTATTAAAGTTGTCTACTCGAAAATCTCGCTGTCATTATTCATAATTGATAACAACCACTTGAACTCCATGGAAATAATTAATATATATGGTATTTACCTTGTATATGAGATACCTGTATAATTTATACATGTCCTTAAACAGCTGGAATTCCTAGCAAACACCGAAAATTGAAAAGGCGTGGTCAGACACGGATTTCTGTATCAGGAAAACCCATACGGTACATCCTCTATACACACATTTTTAATAAGCAGTTTCATTTTGCGGATATGTGTTGTTCTCCTCCCTCTAACTAATGATAAAATTTCTGATTGAGGTCTTGTGCACATACAAGGCTAATCTTGAGCCTCGTATACATTAGATAGAACCCACTATCACATTTAAAGCATGAAAATATCGATATAATAACGTGGGCTTAGGGTATTTGTTGTTTTAATAAGTACCAAGGATAATGCATCACTCCCCCGTAGTATTTCTTCTCCTCACAATTAATTTACGACATTTTTGTTTTGCTTGTCTAAAAGCTCATTCGTGGTATTTGCCCCTGGTTATTGTAATTCCTTAAAGATGAGGCTGGCTGGTCGTCGTTATTCTTTAGCTGCTCTGTATTATCGCTTTTTTCATGTTTATGCTGTTGTTTGCACTAACCTATACGGGACCACCAAGAGTTAAAATTGGATTACGCTTATACTTTGCAAGCTGTATAAGTCGTAAAGCATATTATACTATATGTACCATATACGACTTTCCTGGCCTTATTATCCATGCCGAAGTAATAAAAACCTGGTTTCCAACTGTTGTATGCTGAATAGTTGCCATTATTGAAACAGTAGTAGGCCGCCTGCAATAACTGCATCACTATGATGCTGTAAAAAACTCGAATCAAGGCCTTAAATTTCAGTTTCATCGCATGAGTTTGCCCAGAACACTTGTAAAAATCCATATTACCGCCCAAAATATCTTTTATCGTAAAAGAGCCACGTGTTTTAGGTCAGTTATGGGGCTCTGATGTTTAATTGATTATCCATGGCTCTGTTATGACTTGTGTGACTCTTGGGTGTGGCATGCGTTTATTATACTGTTTTAATGAAACTAGTAATAATCAACACTGAGCATTAGATTGATAAAGCTCAGTGTGCTTACATGGTGATGGTGAGAACGTAATGTGTTTAGGAGTCCATTTAGTACTTAAATTGTGACAATGTTAAGATTTATAATAGTGTAATGACGCTTGACTCAAAATGAAATCAGTCTCCAATAATAACTTTAATCGCCAACCAATTTACGTTAATTATGTATAAACTTTTATAAGATGACATATACTGTTATAAAGAAAAAAAATGCTCAAATTGAAAGCAAAATGTGACCATTATCATTTGCCACAAATTTGAGTCAAAATTTTAATTCATTGTATTATGTGATAGTCATTTTTGTTTTCTCTCATTAACTCCGAGAGTAAATAGACGGCACATAAAGCATACTTTCGATTTGACATTTTCAAAAAGTTTATTTTGAGCATTTTCAGAAATGAGTGGGGCTTCAACAATAAATTGCTTCAGGTCGATATCCAATAGCCGGTATGGTTGGTAAACCCATAACTTATATTGTAATTGCGATGTTTTATACTCAAGTTGTGCATATATAGCGTTTGTTCAAACCCACATAATGACATATGTAATTTGAAAACTTCCCTGTGAATCTTTAATGTAACTTTAGTTATTAAGGAGATCGACGCTGTTACACCATAAACAGAAATCCAAAACTATCCTCTGATTCTTTGGCTAATGTAGTTTAAAGTTTCCTAAACATTTGAGATATTGAAGGAACCTGACCATTTTAATATACTTGTATGTTTTTCGATTTAATCATCTCTGCATGTAGGTAATGTTATGAATTTGTTTTTGGACTTGAAGAAGCCATAGACGCTGACATTTTAAATTTATTCGTTTTTTTCCCATCCATATAGGTTTATGTAAAAATAGAACGCGTGATCTCCATTTGCTTGTCTACGTTTCATCTTCTAGCGAAACATGATTTAATATGATAGGACCCTTTAAATAAAGGCAAAAAAACTGCTTACATGCCTGGAAATAGCACTGATATCCAGCATTTGCACATTAAACATGAGACTGTACTTGGTGCTATGCGAAGCAATATAATGTAACAGAGGGTATCCCATTACAACTCGATTCGTAATCATCCATTCTTGATGAAAACGAGCTCTACACTCCAGAGGAAATCAAATTCCTAAGATTGCATTTGTGTGCTTCAAACGCTGGTGGAGGTTTTCAAATCGCATTTTGTTATTGAAAAGTTGGCCTCTGTTATTTTCCAAATGTCCCCAGCAGAAGTTTAATCATGTTCCACTGAAAAGCAGCCCATAATATGCATATACTGTATGTACATTTTATATACTGTGCCGCAATGTGGGTGATAAATGTGAAAATGCAAGTCTGATCATATTTTTCAAATAGGTAATTTAGAAACATGTCCATTACACAGCAGCAAGCAGAAAACTACAATGTACATTTTATTGAAAATTCCATGCAGAACTTCCAATCCACTAACTTTACCTGTCACTATTTTTTAAACTTTAGGCACTGTAGAAGGAGGGTATACAATGGTCGTTTAATTGTGCTGTTGTTGGATGCAATGCACGAACAGACGAAATGGTTTATTTCCAGTTCCTAAAGTTGTTACCAGAGAAGCTCATGAAAAGTTTACTGGAAAACTTAAAATGCGATGGTGGTCTAGTTTGTCTTGAATATAATTATCAAGAGAAACTTAAATCAGCAAAATGCGAAACCACGAACTGAAGTAAGGTTTAAGTCCTATATTTTGAGTACTGTCATGTTGTTCTCCTCAACAGATTTTCATACTATACAAGATTTGTTTAGGGCGTAGACAAAATAATGTAAACGTAAAAATGTGGAAGGAAAATAGGTTTCTGAGCGTCATTGAATGAACTTAATTTGCTAAAAAGGAGTTTTTGTTTTCGTGGTAATGTCATGAGAAAATACAATAACGGTATAAATTTACACTACTGAATTCCAAAACTTGCACGAGTTCATTCCAAGAAGAATTAGTGGCTCAACGTTCTATTAAGAAATTCGGTGCTGTAAGAAATATTCATACATTTTTGTCTATCCCTTGTGCATACTGTGATAACTACGAGTTAAAACTAGATAGTCAGCCATTGTTCTCATAAACGCATGTACAGTATATTGGGTAATCCGAGCAAGGGCTACAATTGCATTCTAGCCATCCAACCTATCCACGTTTATGAAGAATAATAGAAATACTTTCCCGGAGGGAGTAATAATAAAATAGACTACAGTAATAAAACAATGCAGTACTTAACAATAAGACATAAACTTAATACTTAGGATTTCTCCTCCTCCAAGCAATGTTGTGACTATAATGTGTTTCACTATACTTTGATTACATGTCTTCTAGAAAATTTGATAATCCAAAGATGGCCACTCACTTACCTTTCTGTGCTTTCTCTAAATTTCCAAATTTTATTACATACAGTTGTCTTGTATTGACTGTTTTTGTATTGAAATGTATAAATGTTTTCCCCAGGTTTTTCCACAGTTAACTTAATTAACTGGAAAACAGTATTTGTCTCGTTTTGTGGCCCTTTTCAAAACTAAGAGGGATTCGGGACCCTAGTTTCTCCAGTTTAGTCCCTTCTCACTGTAGTCGATTGCGATGAACTAATTTAATTATAACACGTGATGCGCTTTTTAAACAAAGAGAGAACCAATGATGTTATCAGTCGTTGTACATGTTACAATAACCATTAAACGATTCTCTCGTATTCACCTGATTTAAATAGCATCGTTTCACATCCATTGTAATTTAGAATTGCGCTTCTTGATGCGCACAAAGAGAATTGTAAAAATACATTTAACAAGCAAATTGCATGAACTTATTTCCAACGTTATTCAGCACAGACTGATCGCAATACCTCGCAAAGTTACCTGGATGTATACATATTTGTCAGCTTTGTGTTCAAACTGATAATCTGATGGCAATGCCTTGGAGCCCTTGATTTAATTAACATGTATACTTGTCAATTAAAGCACGCGTTGAATCGCATTTTCTTGCAGTATTAGTGTTGTTAAATTTTGTACGGTCGATCAGCACAATGAAAATTATGGAAAAAATAATTCCAATAAAGTCAAACTAGTTTTAGTATTAATTATTAAAGTTGTAAATTTCGTAAAGTAAAGTTGTTTTAATGTGCACGACGAAACATCCCTTACCTAATACAAATAGGATAAATTCGGCCCCTTGGTAAAGTTCCATAGACGGTCATAACCAGGAAGACCTTCACACTTTCTGAATTTTTCTGTTAGCATAAAAGGCGCGATGTGTCATTATGTATTTAAGTCCATCTTCAACTTCCTCCTTGTGTATTTTGTTGCTATTCAGTGACATGACAAAATATACACTTGTACAATTTTTAAATAAAACTTTCTAAACTGCATATTTGGAATAAAAGCATATTTGCCACGTGACTGCCAGATGGTAGCGAATAGTATAGAAAGGAATCAGCATTTCGACTTTCAACGATTATTTGTTGGCAAAATGGCAAGAACTCCAGGAACTTAATACATCCTCTGTTCATAGCTTTCTGAGAGTGGCTTCACAAAGCAGTATGGTGCCCTTGTTTTTTTTACAATGGAACAGTTGGATATTTATAATAATATGTTGTTCATGCCTTGATGTATTGATATGTTCTTTTATCCTGCAACTATTGATTATGCTAATATCTTTAGAGCTAGGTTATAATCTTGAATTTCTAATAACAGGTTACACAGGTTTGATGAAATTAATGAAGTAATAATTTAGGACGGCAGCTGTTGGTAATAGTATATATAGTTATAGACTTTGCACGTACTCGAATTTCAGTTTTTCCAAAAGTGTTCATTATGAAAACAGAATAGCGGTAAAATACTCTATTATACCGTACATAGGTAAATAATTAATATAATTTACTAATGTATTGCATAGCGTGGTCGTATAAAAAACCGTTGTACAAGTAAAGATTCTTATTAATATTATAATTTGATTCTTATGAAGATTAAAGGTTTTAAATATAGTGTGGAATTTCATAGAAAAGCTTGTCATCATTGTTCACATTAAAAATATTTGCCCATCATATTCGTTTCTTTAAAACCAAAATTGATGGCACGAACGTATTCGTTGTTTTCATTTATTTGATAATAATTGTAATTACGTTATTGTATTTTTCTAAGAAAATACTTGGTTTTCGGCTTTATCTTGCAACTACTGCATCGTCTCTTCAGCAACGAAAATATAATAATATATATCAAATGCAGTGTGAAAATACTCGTGCGTTTGTTGAATTCACTTCTGTTTGGTTTGATTTGATTTTAAGGAATATACCACAATACGTGACTAAAATTAAATATTGAACTATTTAGAGCCCATGAACGCTTTTTTCTATAAAGACTATTGTATTTTATATATGGTATTTACTCGTGTAATACTCCAACATTCCCCCACCCCTCTCCCAAGTTTCAAAGCCATTTTTTGGTAAATTCTTTTTCTCCACCATAACATTAAGCCTCATTTATGATAATTACTGGAATCACTGGACTAACAATACAGAAATATTAATTTATAGTATGTGCACTAGTTAGTACTTGCAACCGGTTGGGCCCTCTTTAGCCTTAGTCACCTTTGGGCCTTTATACCCCAACCAACAACAACAGCAACAGCAACAACAACAACAACTAGTTAGTACTAAATATTAAAGTGAATTTTTTTTGCGGTGTTAACAAACATTAAAACATCCAATAATTTTTTTTAATGTCATTGAATTAAATAGATTAAATAGGTTATTTTTATTGATTATTATATTTTGGTTAAGAATTGCAATACTGAAATGTTAACATGATATGTGAATCTAGGAGTGATGAGTATGAAGTGATGAATGCTTATTTGTTTCTTTCTACATAATCAGTTAGTTAGTTTATTTCATAATTAGTTAGTTTATTTACGTGTTATATATTGTGCTACACCGGTGAAATTAGTATGGATTGTTGACTTAATTGTTACCAACTATCAATAAGTTCTGATGAGTAATATTTTCATACTTTCTCAAAAGTTATTTGTCCTGGCTGTGCTGTGCGTCTTTAAATTTGCCTGGAACGCTCCGTTCCATTATGGCTTTAGCATAGACAGTTTTAGAGTATTTTCTTCTGCGATTTTGATGAAAATGTGCAGAAAACGATAACGTGTCTATTCAGTGCACGCATTTAGGGCATCTTGAAAATTAAAGAGCATTAATGCATCCATAAATTTTAAGCTTTAGCTTCCATTTCCACCATTGGAAAACTATTATACTATTCTATTGTTTAAAGAAGAATCGTTAATATATGCATAATTTACTATGGTGAATGCGCTTATCGAATTTTCACCAAGAAGTTCAATGTTTTCAGGAAGAATTTTTTTCATCAGCACATGGGTCGTATATCAATTGCTTTAAGAGCATCTGTTTTATATCGAAATATTTTGTTTTAAACAATCTAAGATTAGTGAAATAGCAGCATCCTTCGTACTGCTGGTACATATACCTCCTTATAAGCATTACATGGTAATACGAAAGTTAGATTTGCTTGAATAACAAGTACTGTAGGATCCTGCTAATCCGAAATTTCGGATTGTTACAAAGGAAATAAAAAAATCAAAATTAGGCTAGTTATAAAGTATAAAAACACAACTTATATTAGGAACTAAAATGTTTTCAAACTAGTAAGCAAAACACGAATCCAAAACATAATTACATACATCTAGTGTAAACATTGAATGAATTCAAAATGAATGCAGAGTACAGTGCACGTAATACACAAATGCACTTATTTATAAACAGATGTTGTCAATGATGCTTCTTCCCTAACTAAAGAGGTCCCGGTCTCAATTACTGTACTAGTTCGTATTAGCGTTGTTATACTGTAATTGCAAAAATAAGTCACTTTTAGCAAAATTATGTACTAAACTTGGAATTTATTTAATATTGTTCATTTGGGGGTGAAATGCTATGTTACAGTATATCCAACTTCCATCATCATCATCACATCACCACGGTTAACCTATATATATTTGTAATTGAAACTAAGTTTTTAGGACAAAAAGAGCGTTATGACACAATATGTGCAGCTGCTTTTAGAAAACAAAACTGGTAAACCATTTTCAAAATGTAGGCTGGACAAATTTCAATTATGTCAAGCTCATGATGTTGTTCCTTCATCGAGGTCGCAATATTTCTACTAAGTTATCAAAGATGAGTTTAACTGAACTAAAGTCGTCGGAAGTGGAGCAGATGAAGTTTTCATTATAACTTCATCCCGAAAGGTCGTTTTCAATGCTGGAAAATAAATTCCCGTTTAGAATCAATTGCTGAAGTAATGTTACTAATCATATTTAATAGCTCCAGTTAATGTCATCCATGATGGTTCTAAATTCCGTTTGATGCATATTTATGCTTGATTACGCATAATCCATAGATTATATCGGAATTACAGCTGATCCTAGATGAGAAAATATTGATTTGACATTTCTTATAAACAGCTGTGTAAGGACCACGGTGTCGTCCTGTCGCCTGCAAAGAGGATTAGCAATTATTTAGTTTCGTAGTTAATACGTCTTGTAACATTGCCAAATCATTCAGGATTGACGTATACAACCAACAGAAGTACAATACATTTCCCCCAAAATCAACTGCATAAAACGAGCTCATCGAATTTCGCGACACGAAGTCATCGTATTCAGTCACTTTCGATTGCATCCCAAAGGGCATTTGGTGATATGAATGCAGATTAGCATACATAACAAATCGCGAAACTCAAGAGTTGTGGACACGACCCCCTTCCTTTCTGCAAGGCTCTGTGGTAACATCTTGACATGACGTATAGTCAGCCTGAAACATCGGCACTGCCAGCTAGATGCATGGCTTGCTAAATTTACCACGTTTTGGCACGTGATGGGGGAAAAAATCGTCTATTGTTACCCAAAAGTTTGCCTTTAATTCATATCCCAAGTATTGAAACCAGGCATCTGATATTGTGCGACGCTGTAATCTGTAAAGTTTGACAACTTCCAGAGAGTTTTCATAAAGACTAGACATTACCGATGCCATAGGCGCCTTTGCTCTCTTATTTATGTGTCGACCATGGTATATATTTATATTCAGTCCATTGGCTGTTTTAGTATTGTAATGCGAATACCAGATGATGGAAAAATCGATCAAATTTTATAGAATTGATTTATCATATCTGTGAACTCTTTGCTATGGCAATCCACATTCAAAAAATACTGTTTGGAGTTGGGGGATTTTTTTAATAAAAAATAAATTCTGTCTGCTTTTGTTGGACTTGGTGTTGAGATGGTTGACAGCATAGCCAGTAGCACTATTGTATAAAATGCAAGCCCGTGGTTTTATAGGATAAAAGAAACTTGAATTGTTGAGTATGCAAATTTTTCCTTAGCTAGTTTACGATAGGGAATAAAAACTGCAAGGCGAGTAAAGAAATTTGAGAATCATTGAGTGGTAAACAGATAAAAATGACTTGATATGACTTTTTTTTTGGCTCTAAACTTCGGTCAGTGCTTGGATGTTTTCCATTGTGCGATGGATGTTTCTGTAAAATGCTTCGCACGTTTCATGGACGAGATTTTCCAACAACTTTCTGAAGCCATTGGTAAATACTGGCTTAATATTAGTCTGGCTGGTCTATCCATAAGGTCATGCACTGCATTTCCGTGTGGATGAGCTTTGTTTGAAAAGTGCACTTCACCATAAGCAGACTCTGAATCCGGTTTAAACGTTAAAAGGAAAAGCACGTTAAACGAGGATTGATTTTGTTTTCGCGCTGCCAGGGGTTGGAAATGATTGATAATTTAAGACACGTGTTTATATTACGGCGTGTACTAGCAAGGATGGTCCAAAGAGCGCGAGAATACATTCATAGCCTAATCTATGGGATGTTATGAATGCACCACGCATGCACATTATGAGAAAAATATTGTGTGGTAAACCTACTTCTTGAGTTATTAACGTATCACGAAAAGTTATAAGCATAAATCTTTGTCTACTCTTATTAAATTATTCCAAATTTAATAATGGTAATGTAATGATACAGTAAGATGGACACAGAAAAGCCAGAGGTCAAATTATATTAATGACGCCGTTGTATCCAGGTCGCTGAAACTGGGAATATGTGTATGAACAATTTTGGTAAAATCAAATTGTCATAAAACCGATAAGTTATTACGAGTTGAATCCAACTGAATCCACACAAATGCTAAAATTTGATCATAATGACCTTTTATGAGTCTCTAGAGTCAACATATTTTAATTATTGTAGGGCTTCGATGCTTTCAAAGTGCGTGTTATTTTACCTTATTAGTAAATATTCCATTGAAAATTCCCATAAATTTGTGATGAAACTTTGCAAAATATTTTTAACAAACCTAGTGATATGGGAAAATAAAAGTTTGGTTCTATAATTTCAGAACGCAGTTTAATTTCAAACATAATATGATTTTTAATTTTAATGCATGCACGTATTATTGTATATTCTAAAATACATACAAAATTATAAATAATTTCAACAATGTATTTGTACAGATTCACAATAAATATACGAACAGTGCATCTACGTATTTATATTAGGCATTATAAAGTGATGTTTAGTTTATTAAATATATGAAATGCAAACGTACGCAAGTATGTGTATGCATAATACTCTATATATGAACAAATAGAGTTTGGTTTACTTTACATGATTTATATACTACATATATAGTTGTAATATCTGTTGGTATAAGCATTTTTCCAATGAAAATATATTTAAATGTCTGAATTACGTATGTTTTGCATAATACTTGTACAGTCGATTCCGCTTTATCTGGACACCGGTTAATCTGGGAAGCCATTTATTAGGGCCAAATTGTCAAGAACAAATCCGGACA
>JAUJYV010003208.1:0-10507 GCA_033995625.1 Ophyiulus pilosus | reverse complement strand
TAAGTTTGTCTAAAACATATCTTACATCATATTCCTCATCATCAGATTCTTCAATTTCACTCTCAGTTGCATCAGGTAGTGAAAAGAAGTACTCCTGTGCTTGTTCAATCGTTAATTTTTGATTGTTTGTATTTGCCATTATCATAAATTAATTCTTGTATTTGATAAGCCTAAACAGCCAATGGTACAGGAGAGTACCATAAAGAAAATTGATGAGAACATAAATATATATTGGTCAAAGTTAAAAGTAATAGAATAAAATAGCTTACCAATAACTATTTCAAAGATCTGTCAAGAAATTTTCATTCAATCACACTTTGTATTTCTTTACTGATGAGTTGAAAACTGAAAATTACTGAACATGTGCCATTTTCATTGTTGGCAATTGTTTAAACTTTTATTGCAATGCATCTTGGGATAGAAAGGTCAAAGGCTGAAGCGCCTCTACCTACATGATTTATATATGTCCTGCAATGTACCATTAGCCTTACAGCCTTCTCTTTCAATTAAATGCAAAGAATAGGGAAAAAATAAAATTGGTACTCAGGAGTACCATTGGACTAGAAAGGGTTAAATGCTGGATTTTGGTCCTTGTAGTTCGTCATGGTAGATGAACTTTCTTCCCGAGAGTCCCATGAGGTACTGGTGATAGACGATTGGGTGTCCAGTGTACTTGGAATAGTGCAGACAGGACTTCGGAGTCCTGTTAGTGAATTCTGGCGATCCCAGATGGGCAGCGATCTTCTTATCCTCAGAAGACGTTTTGGCAGGAGATTTAACCGCAGGCTGCTTGGATGGCCTGATGGAAAAAACAATTGTATGAGAATCATTGAATCCTATGATCCTGATCTTATTATTATTTCGACATTACTTGGACAATTGGTCAAATGATCAGTTTAAACCATAGGCTGAACCATCCTATGGATTAAAAGGGGATACGACTATTCACCACTTTAAAAGTAAAAGAACAAGACGGCGCCTAGTAGGGAACGAACCCAAGCATTTGTTATAACCAGTCCAACACCTACACCACTTACCTACCGATGATGCCTTTGCAAAGACTGCATTGAATAGGTATACATAGATGCGAGTTCGTATGCAACTCAATGGAAATAGCGAAAAAAATTCTAAGTCATTTTTGCCAATTTTGAATACAATAGTGATATGCAATAATATGCCAAAAATTTGTCACGGCACACTAAATTGTCTCATTGCGACAATACATGCTGGCTCATTTTGTCATTCATGGAATTGTGACCGGATAACTGCATAACCCGCTTAATTGCACAAACCAGATAAATGCACATTTTTGCAAGCCCAATGTGCAATTTTTGTATGGAAATGTGACCAGATAACTGCACAATCCGCTTAATTGATGGACACAGGTCTCTCCCACTACCTATGAAGTTTGGGATACCACAAGATCTAGATTCCTTGGCAATTATAATGCCCGAGATCTAACCATAATTAACGATGCAGACAATTGTACTCCCATCCGTCGAAACTAAGTCGAGCTCCTCCATGACAAAGGAAACCTTCCTAACGCCTAGTGCTAGTGAAGCGTCTTTTAAACCAAAAGGTCGAAGACATGGGCAACCTGCCAAATTGGCAAAATCACCTGTTTCAACTAAAACAGTGCCATTAATTAGTGTACATGTACGCACTCAATCAGGCCGAGCTTCCAAGCCCTCTGATAAGTTCAATAATATAACAATTCAAGATGTATCTCAAGAGATTAGTCAAATTATCGATGAACTTGGAACTGACCAAGTAACGACCTTTTGGAAGTACACTGTGGCCTATGTACTACACCAAGGCGTAGATACTGAGAATCGACGAGACTATGTCCAAAGATGTCTTACAATCTCGCATTTTTGAGATCTTCGGAAGTTGGACCTGGAAAATCCACTTCCTGATAATGAATAATGCACAACTTCATTCAAGGTTTGCAGATCTGCAAACATGCTAAATAGAATGGGTTGGGATCCATCTATGGCACAGTTGTTCACGAACATTATTTCGCCGAACTTCTACAACAATGGGGAAATTCAAACAGACATCGATATGCTGTATGATTACGTTGGCAACGTTCGACTCCCAAGCCTAACGAGAAAAAAAAACTTTAGTGTTAGCGTCTTAAAAATAACTGTCCCATCCCAAGGGACTAATGTCTACATTAGCCGCATTTTGAATTCGGTTCTTTCAATGGACGTGACCCGATGCGTCATGGTCTCCAGTGCCAATCAAGCACTGTTGGTGTCATCTGACATGCCTACTAACAATTGACCCTATATAATGACGAGCGGATTTTCAATCGACCTCTCCTGCTTCCCACTTGTCGTTCGAGCAAGTGTGTGTATTCTTCTCGCCAAGGACTCAGGAATTTAAAGATCCTAGTTTCATTACGAAGAACAAACCGATATTCAACAAGTGTTTTCCTCACCATGACAGACAAAAGTTCATCAAACTTAGACCAACTGCTGGCACGCAGTTGTAGTATCGTCGACACACAGGATCATTCTGTCAACGAGGCTGAGTTAGACGAAGTTAAATGCTTCGAGATAATGCTCGCCTTCTTCAACCACCGACTCTCACCGAACTTTCTAGGGAAGTTCGAGCCGGTGTAGTTCTTGACGCAGCGCGTCCGTGCACCACTATTGGTCTCTACTATGCCGACACGCAGACCACATTGCATCCACTGATCCAAGATCCGTCTTCGACCTTTGCGAACATCGTTCGCGGTCTCAACACTGCTTCCGATGCTGCCTTCTATGCCCTGGCAATATGCCACCAGTGTCCACGACCACCATCCACAGTAGCTTATGACAAACTGATGGAAGTCTACGTAGCCGTGGATTAGGCACGTCATCAACACTGTGACAGACTCCAGCGGGAGATCGAAGCTCGGCAAAAAGCCGAAGTTATGTTTCAGATGTTGAAGTCTGAACATCTAAAACTTCAAGTCCGACCTCTCGAGTCGACTGAAGTTTTTCACCAACTGGTGGACCAGATCGAAATTCTTCGATCTTCTGTTCAGGTGACTGAACAGTCTACCAAACCTTGTGTGATTCGTGATCAACGGGTGGTGATCCAAATCACTAGTGAGGATCAGCAAGCTGCTGAGCAAGTCTTGATATGTGACATATCTCCCGATGAAGCTCAGTCAATTGCTGAGCAAGTGGCCAGTCCTCGGACTCCCACCTCTGCTCCCTCAACACCCTCTCGTATGGCACGGTCTCCTAAACCAACCCCTCGATAGGTTGTATCCATCAAACGGACCATTCTTAAGGCCACTCAAAGGACACCCATTAAAAGACGTTGGAAGATACAAGATCGTAGCCGAACTCGGCCTACTCGATACTTCGATCATCCGATCGTCGAGTATGGAAGGATGGACTATACTCCGTCCATCGCTTCAACAGAACTCGAACTTCCACCGCCGGAATTTAACGTTTCCACTGTAGGGCCTCCAACACCTATGCCGAAACGCAAACGGACTCCATCATCTCAGCCTGGAACAGCCTTGCGACCAGATCAGAACCATCTTCGACGTTTCGAATTCCGAATAAAGGTCGGTCTTACCCAAAAGTTAAGTCGGTTGTTCTTCGAGTGACCCCAGACTCGTAGAAGCCAAGACCACCCTGGTGGAAAAAACAATTGAAAACCATTGAACTTCCAATTGTTTTCAATGGTTATGAACTATTCTCTATTTTTGACCAAATATCCAACTGTTCAAAGAGTTAGAATTTTTTTAATCCTTTTATTCTATTGGCTCTTATTCAATAATCCAATCTTTTCATTTTCGTTTTATGAATTTTCATACAGTTGAATCATCCAAAAGCACTTGAACATGCTCTATGTTATTATCATATTCAATTTTGATGCATTTTTTATGTTTGTGTTTCATTGTTTTATGACATTGAAGTTCAATTTGAAGTTTTATTTTAATAAATAACAAAATAAAAAAAATAAAAAATAGTTGTTATTTATATTGTGTTTAGGATATATGTATGTTATTTAGGAGTATAAAATATGTACGATTGTTTCATGAATTATATTGGACGGTCCACAAGACAATGTTCTGTAGAAATTCTGCAGAAAAATTTTCAGTCCAATTTATGCAAAAATGTTTCTGCAGTATTATGTAAGATATCTGCATAAACCTCTTTGCAAGCATTAACTGCATAATTTCTCCCTCAGATTTGTTGCAGAATGTCTGCATGAACCTGTTTGCAATCATTATTGCATAAATACTGTCAGATTTGTTGCAGAATGTCTGCATAATGGATATTGCATAAATCTTTCTGCGAAATTGTTTGTTCATAAATCAACATACAAAGTGCAGTACGATAAACATTATGCAGAATACTTTCATAAAAAATTTTAACAAAATTATTTAAAGAATTGTATATGAAAGATACACTGCAGAAATCTGCCTTTATAATTTCTTGCATTTTCAGTACATAACTGCTGTAGAGGTGGTAATTTACCAGGATATATTAAATGCAGAACGATCGTTAAACATATATACATATACCGTCGAAACATCTTAATTGCACAAACCGGATAAATGCACATATTTTGAAAGCTTCATGTGCCACTTTTGTATGGAATTGTGACAGGATAATTGCATAAACCGGTTAATTGCACATTTTCGTCTTGTCTGGCACTGTGCAATTAAGCGGGTTCGACTGTTCAGAAAAATTCTCTTCGATAAACATTATGCAAATTTACAATTTCAAAATTATTTGCAATACGGTCAAACCCGTTTAATTGCACAATGATTCTGCAAGATAAAAATGTGCAATTAAGCGGGATATGCAGTTATCCTCTCACAATTCCATACAAAAGTTGCCCATGGGGCTTGCAAAAATGTGCATTTATCCGGTTTGTGCAAGTAAGCGGATTATGCAGGTATTCGGTCACAACTCCATACAAAAGTTGCACATTGGGCTTGCAATCAGGCTTGGGGGGAGAGACTGTGTATGCCCTAACTGCAGATGGCAAGCCATCTGGTTTGACCTGAATGGTATTCCAATAATTTATTGGCTTCCTCCCTTTCCTTTTGTGATAAGTGAGGGGCTTCATCACTTATAAGAGTGAGATCTTGAAGGTGCTCATGTATGAACACAGAGTTAACATGGCCTTCATCACTTGTACTTGGCCAGTTTTGATTCGTTACCGTTTTTAGTACCTTAGACTTCAAGTCTATGGAATCATCAAGAAATTCAAGTTTTGGTAGTTAGCTTTTGAACTGCCATTGAGTTCCTCCGCAGTCAATCAATATTTGGACTTGACGCAGGAAATATATCCCAAGTATATTTATCGATTGATCATATGAGGGGATGATAGTCATTTGCTGACTTAAAATGTTTGACCTTCTAGTACAACGTCGATGGCAGCAATTACCTTATTTTACGTACTATAAGATGCACTTTTGTCTTCAAAAAATTGCTTCCAAAATTCAGGTGCTGTGGCAACACATAGTCATTTACTTATGATATTTAGTCAGGAAACTTACCTGTAATGATAAAAATAATAATGCTTTACTACAGAGAATATAAATTTGGATTAATTGTATTGAAGTAGCATGCAATGTTTAGTTAGGCTTAAGTGTAAGCTATTTTTGGGACATAGGGGAACTAACGGGGAAGTTAGCGTCCTCCCCAACTTAAAGGTGAATAACCCCCCATTTTACCGTTAT
Organism: Ophyiulus pilosus; assembly: GCA_033995625.1. Classification (NCBI taxonomy): domain Eukaryota; kingdom Metazoa; phylum Arthropoda; class Diplopoda; order Julida; family Julidae; genus Ophyiulus; species Ophyiulus pilosus. Next base: position 4,803 of record JAUJYV010003208.1, on the reverse strand, counting down.
GATTTTTGTCATATGTAAGCATTGCTTACTCCACCCTGTATAGTACTGGAGCCAACCAAATTGCGCAATTTTAAACTTCACTTATGGGTTACTTAGGGTTGACTCCAGGACTATATAAGAGGACATTTTGTTGTTGCTAGTTAGTTAGCACCTCATCTAACTCACATCAAGTCAGAGCAATCTCTGTCTTGATATTTCAGGCAAGGACTAGTGCAATCCTAGTGCCTAATTTGTAATCTGAACCTGATTGTTCACTCTATGATTGACAAGGAAACTTGAATAAAAGATCTTTGTATATTTTAAATTACCATCCGAGTCACTGTCATTATCTAATTATACTGAATCAACAGGGGAACGTTATTCCCTGGTTTCAGTGGTTGAGTGTGAAGTTCTAACCTCGCAAGTGAGGCTTTAGGAGAATCCTGTCTAGGAATCCTTGCTACTGGGATCCTGAAATGTGCATGCATAGAATTACTTATTAGAGCCACGACGAAACCACTCAAGAATGCCATGTAGTCCATCGGAATCCATATGGACACAGACAAGCTAATATCAATAACCGCTTGCATTCCAACCGCGGCGGATCTGTGAGATGGAGAAGTGTAGACGCTCAGAACGTCTATAGGAGAAAGCGCTTGACGCGCTCCCAAAAGACACACCCGGGACGGCCGCGGCGGTTCTGTTCCCTACCATCGAGCTGCTCCCCAATAATGGGAATGTAGAGGGAAACTCTATGAGTCTCGAGGCCTCAAGTAACTCTATACGCCGCATAACTGGCGCCTAATGTTTAATGGGTGAAACACCTAACACCCAACATGTCAGAGGTGACTTATCTGAACCTGAAAGTTTACTGGGTCACACAACTGGTGCCCAAAGTTCTATGGGTAATATGACTAATGCCCATAATATTGCAGAAAGTTTACCTAACAACCAACGCATAACTGACAGCTTGACTGTCAGCAGTAATGGTGCTGAAGACCAAAGGGTCAGAGGTACAGTTGCTGAGGCCCAAAGTTATGGGTAATGCGACTGACATTCATAGACAAAAGGGCAACACCAATAATGCCCTGGGTGGCCTGGAGATGGTACCTTGTGCGCAAGGTGAGATGGGCTTTGTAAATAGTGGGAGTTTAGAAGTTGATTACAACACTGCCACCCAACGTCAGGTGATCAGTATTTTAAGCATCCAAGGGGATGACTTACTTTACACCCAAAGAGGTGGGGTGATAAATGCCCAGTCGTAAGTGGGGATCTTGCGAGACACCCACTTTCATGCATGTATGGGACCTTACGCCCAACGTCGCATAGGGATCACGTTTGCATCCCAAACAGACCCTAGGCTAACGCCTATGGGTGCTGACATAGATGACGGTGAAGCCATGGTAAGCGCGCTTATGCATTATACTGAAGTTCTCGTAAAGCGTCATTCAATTATCGTGGGGATCGGAAACATTGGGTGATCCACCGCCAATGGGAGCCTTAACGGTGAGCCCAGGGTCATCTTGAATTCATTCGGTCAGCAAACCTAATGGGGATCTGAGGACGGAAGACGCATATTCTCGTCCAGGCACGGTCTCTTTAACAAGGACTGCTACCAATGCCATTCCACAGGAAATTTTTGGCATTTGCCAACTCTAATCCAAGGTTATACCAAAATATGCTGTCCTTGTATTCTAACAATCCATTGGAGGTTGTAAGTTCCGCGACAGCGGACTCTAAATCGGCAACCCTAAGTTGCATAAAGCGATTACAACATGAATTGTATCAAATGCAGTTGTTGTATAAAAAACCGCAGGAGTTGAATAGCGCTCTTCTCCATGTTCAACAGAGTTTGCAATCTAGACCTGTTGACCCTAACGGATCAAACTTGGCGGCAGAAGTTACCAGTTGGACGAGTGGGGGTATCCACTTCGGTGTTACCCGTTATTCCTGGCTCATCTATTGCAGGTAGAGTGCAGGAATACAAAGACATGCTGCAGCATGGACGCATACCCCTGAGATGTGTTTTCCTCCCCGGCCAGGATAGATTATCCGTCCCAGGGACATGCAATCTGGATTTGTTCCGACCGGGTACCCTGTGCCCAATCGAATGCCAGTGGCTAGCTTCTTAGCCAGTAGTCCTCATAGGTTTACAATAACCACACCGCCTGGTTATGGCATACTTAATCTATGCTTGAGTGGTGGGCACACCGCATTTAGTAATATCAGCCAAAGTGATGAGGTAAATTATAGAGGAAGCCGTATTGCTGCTCCTCTATTACCATGAGTGTAGCTAACTCCAAGTGATCAACTTACAGCTACAAATGCAGAAATGTCAGCTAAAGTGAAAGATGCATATGGGTTGCACACCATATTTGCAACTGTACATAAATTCAAGGGAAAGAAACATACTTTTCAAAATTGGATACATCAATTCAATTTGGCAGCAGACACACATAGTCTGTCTGATGAACAACGCAGTAGCGTATTCTTTTGGATCCTTTAAGACGAAGCGTACGACTTGTGGATGAACCAACATGATAAAGACCATTCCTACCAGAACTCATACCATCAACCACTGGGAAGCATACCCCAGTGGATTCCATGATGATGTTTGTCATATGAACAATCGAATCCATTGTGACAAGAACAGATGGTTGTTCTGGCCTGTTGAAAGAGGAACGACAAAAAGTGGATGAACTACTTACACAACACCTCGAAGTGTTTAATGAACCCGTGAGTCCTGCCTTGATGGAACCTCAGAAAATGGAAATCAAAGAAAATGCCAAACCTGTGGCGATGAGACTACAGCAGTTTGCCTCAAAAAGGGCTATTCTCATTGAGAAAGTGGAACAACTGGTGGATAAAGCCTATCGGAAACCAGTTAAGTCAGAGTGGTCTGCACCATCCCTATTGGTCGCAAAACCTGACTCAAATACAGAATTTAGAATAGTGATGGATTTCCGTGCACTAAATAAAGTAACCATACCTTAATTGTATCCGTTACCATGGATAGATGACTTGATAGCATCAGTCACAGGAAAAAAATGTTACCATTTCAGGGGGTGTAGGACCAAATTTTTGCACTGAGCTTCCGAACAGGACACTATCCGTGTTCGCGCCCACTGAGGGTAATTCGAAGGTCATTCTCCGTTCTTGATCTTCACCTGCTAACTGACCAGGGGCAGTTAGTAGGCTCCCTCCTTCCCCCTTGTCTGGTTCGTTTTCCCGGGTGGGTTAGCCTGGGTTAATTTTCATCCCGACTGCCATCTTGTTTCTCACTTGCTTTTTTACCACCGCCACCACCACTCGGTTTGTAAAGTTTGTACTCTTTGAGCAAATAAAAAGTAAGTTAATTTCTTGAAATATGCTTTTGCTATGGAGCTTATTTTGGTCCGGGGTCAAACACCAAACCACCCCAACAAAAAATACATGACCTCATTGGACTTGATTAACTGCTACTGGCAGATACCTATAATGGAGGACTCCCAAAAGTTCTTCACCACAGTAACTCCATTGGGAACATTCTGCTATACGCAGATGTCCATGGATGCAAGAAATTCAGCTGCCCACTGTCAATGAGTGGTAGATGCTCTTATAAGACTTTTTCCAGAAGTCACAGTGGTGGTGTATCAGGATGACCTATTGATTGCTAGTGAAACGTTTGAACAACATATTGAGGACGTCAAAAAAATTATGGAATGCATTCGTGACCACAACTTTGTACTCAATAGGGTAAAATTTCATTTTTTTGTATATTGTGTAAAATTCTTAGGGCATTACATCTCTCCTAAAGGAGTAAGCCCTAATGATGAAAGGGTAGCAGCCATCATGGTTCTACCATACCCTCAAATAATCAACTAATTGCGATCATTCCTGGCATCTTGTAAATTGGTTCGGGAAATTTATTCCTAACCTGTCATCCATAGCTACACCTTTACATGCATTGTTGAAGGAAGATGTCAAATACATCATGACGGAAAAATGCAAAGAGGCAGTGGACCAGCTGAAACACATCTTAGTACTGCGCCGATTCTGGCATAGCCAAACTTTGAACAAAGTTTTCATCTGTACACAGATGCAAGTCAAGAAGCCATGGGGGCAGTATTAGGTCAAAATCTACTCAACAAAATTATTCCACTACTGAAAGGGAAGCCTTGGCAGTCCTATGGGCCGTTAAACAATTTAGAGGTTATATAGATGGTATTCAATTTGTGGTGCACACAGACCATGCCCCACTGAGGGCCATTTTGGCGACCAAAGAACCGAAAGCTCGCATTGCAGCAGTATATCTTTGAGATCAAATATGTTCCAGGCAATCTGAACGCTCTTGCGGACATGCTATTATGTTTGTCAGACAAGATAGAACCAGTGGTTCTTATTCACCTCTTCCTTGAGGATAAACAACCCATTACGGCACTGGACTTTCGCTGAATGCAACTAGCTGATGCTGAAATCAGTAAGATAATTACTGCCTTAGAAGCAGTAGAAGGATCAATGGACATGGATATGAAAACATTCATAGACCATCAACACTGGGGTGTGATACAGACAACTGTCTAAAGTGACATCAGAAGATCCCAAGTTAGTAGTACCACAAATATTACAAAAAAGTGTCATCGAGTGGAATCATGACCTACCTGAGTCAGGACACCCTGGCATCCTGGCAACCTTGGCTAACATCACTCGAAAGTACTATTGGCCAGGTATGAGAAGAGCAGTAATTGAACACCTAAGTAGGTGCATGGTGTTACAAATCTAGGGGGTTAGGGGCTAAATTCCTTTTACCCAGCTTGCGAGCAGGGCCCATCCGCGCTTCGGTCC
>JAUJYV010003207.1:0-10513 GCA_033995625.1 Ophyiulus pilosus | reverse complement strand
AATACATGTGACTTTGATTTCAAGGTTGTTTGCCCCAGTTATACAAAACGAATATCATTAACATTGTGCACATTTAATGAGGAATAAATTCTCTAAATAACGCACCTTTCCAAATTCAAATCTGACATTTGGTTGATGTAAAAAACGAACTTTTGGACAATACATGAAGGTGGTTCGATTTTTTTGCTCGTAAGTGTAGTTGTACCTGTTTACGAAAACTAAAAAACTAAAAAACATGCCAATTTTTATTTAAGTATTTAAGTAAACCGATGTTAAAACGAGTTTAAAAGGGAAATTCCCCATACATTGTACATGCTTGACATCTGTGATTAGCAAATAATATTATGAAAAAGCCTATACGTGGAAACAATATTCCAATTTATATTTTGAGTTTCCCCGACTTTTTAAAAATTTACCCTGACTATTCCAGGTTTTCCAGGTCTTGGAGACCAACTTCAACATAAAAATAGTTCTTTGTAACTTTTAGTTGGACATCCTAGAAATAAGAAAACATTCGACTAAATCTGCAATTCTGACAATCACCATATCAGAAAAGGGTGTTTAATCTTGACAGTTACCATATTTCTTGAAATTTTGAAATTCATACATTTCCTCGAAAACGCGATATTGTGTTCGTATTATACTCCGAAATGTCGATATGGACGTATTTCTGGAGAAAGTCGACAAGGAAATAGAACATTTGAAATGCATATTTATCGACCATACAAACAACTTTTCGGAAGAGAATATACAGCAGATCTCATAAGCAAGATATCAAAAGTCGACTGAAATTATCTTACGACCTTGAAATGGGAATTTCCCCTCACAGCTACCCGGAAAGCTCGCTCGATGGCGCCACAACTCGCGCTATAGGATAACATTTAATGCTTCTCTCTCCTGAGCACCTAACGATTACCCAAGGTTCGTTTATCGTGTACTTTTCCCTTTTTAATATAGGCATAAAATACGAAAAGTGCACTGGGAATAAATAATACGTCGTGTTAATGACTGGTATGCGCAAGCAACACGTCCCTTTTCCAGATTCATTTCCCCCAAAATGAACGTGTAATTGGCCCGTGATAGGTTCGGTTTTCCACGTGTGGGAAATCCCCCTACTTCCCAGAAACTGAAGGTAAATTAGTCCCAAAGTTATTAAACTAGCTATCAAGAGCCGTTCATAGTGAGCACCACGCCCAAAGTATATACGAGATGCTTCCTTATAATTAGAACATCGCCTGATGGGAAATCCAGAAAACTTTGCCATATAAACGCTCTTAACTCTGGAAAAGCTACTTAAAGCTTCAGTGATCTTTGACGTCATTAATCTTGACAGGTCGTTATTAAACTAAAGGTCGGGCCACAGGATAAGGCTTGCGACATCGCACGCTCTTTCTGACGTCATGAAACAATATGTCACGACATTTTTGTGTTCATACTAACGCCAACAACTTGACAATATGCACGCAAATGCAATTAGTTGCTAGTGTAATCGTTAGATTTGGTGTTGATTGTACTATCTCTTTTTAACTCTGATGTACTTTTGTGCATGCTTAAATTCAGAATGTTCAGCAGCCTTGAAAATCGGGAAAATCTTAATCATTTCGAAAAAGTTGTGAATTATGCTTGAAATTCGTGTGCTGGGATATGCTGGAATTTTCTGTCCGAGTCGGGAAATTTCTGTTAATAGAAAAACTTCTAATAAAACTATCAAAACAAAAAAACAACACTTTTAAATACTCTAAACATGTCGTGAAAAAAGCTCTGGAGAAAATATTTAGCAAAAATTCGTGCGATGACTCCTTGAAAATGCAAAGAATGGGCTTTGAAATCCTGGAAACATGCTTGATCTTTGTCCAGATAATTTATTGGATACCCTGAAATTGAAAACTCATAAATTTCATTTTATATTAGTGGTATTAGTGGCCGTTAATTTTAGCCAATTAAAAAGCAAATTTGCGTAAAATAAGTTGAAATGGTTGAGGTATAGAAGAGAGAGCCTATTTTAATGCAAATTTCAAACAATTTCGTTTTTTAGTCCGTTAAAATTAATTACGGGACAACTAAATCTATCCACACAAAAAATTAAACCATTACACTTTCGAAAGACGTTTTTTTATTTGCACAAATGCGAGTTATGTGTTTTTATCCGATATTAATCTAGCAACAAATTAAATGAGGGATTTCTAAAATTAATCGTACTACGATAATTATTTAAAAGCTGTTCACAGTGATATTTTCATTAATTATCTACTCTCCCTGACTATAGTATTTCCTCTGAGAAAACGTTTACACGCTTGAAAAGTAAACATGGCTTCACTACATTTGCATATACTAGTTTCCCTTAATGTTAACAATTTCTAGCAACCGCAATAATAGAATTAAAAGCTCGACATTTAACTTACATCTTCCTATATAAATTTCAATTTGAAATTGCAAAGGAAAATCCAGAGAAAACTTCCTCGAAAGGATCGATAAAACTAAGTGTTTACATTGCTTACTTTGAAAGATACAATTTGGAAAAAGTTAAATGTAGCGTAACGCCTTTATGACGTCACTAAGAGGAAGAGACGTCAAGTTTTCGTTTCGTGACGTTATATCACAGAGGTTTTATGCTTTTTGCCTTACGTGGCTCCCTGGAGCTATACCGTAACGTCTACGGTACAATAAGCCAACGTATTATCAATGTGCAAGGCCAAATCTTCACCCATAAAATCACTTTTCATTGGCAGTAAAATGTGCAAAAGGCTTCTGGAGGGTTTCTACAAACTCAATGTGTTAAAGAGGTTGGAACTAAAGTATTAAGTTATGCAGTGCTATTACATTGTACACGTACATGTAAGTCTTGAGCAACGTAGGCACAATCCATGCTCACAGCAGTTCAAAGACAACGGGTTAAACTTATACACAAGCAAGAAACATTTTAGAAACGAAATCTGTGCTTTATAAATGAAATAACAAAGTACGAGTATGTTGAAAATGAGGACATGACAAGAATGATTTTGCATGTAAACAATTTACGAATTTGATGTTGTCGGTAAAAATGAAAATACGTGTTAAACTTGTAATGCCTTATGTAGAATTACAATTATCCGTCATTGAATATTGAGTTTATACATTTTATATCTACCTCTCTCGTATATTTTCATCCAAATCAGCTTGGCAGGAATTCAGAAATCGTACGTGTAAAAATTAACTGGTCATTTCATAGAATTGTGTTGACGCATTTACACACGCCCGGCGCATTGCCAATCATTTTTCCATTAAGAGTTCTGAAACAAGTTACACACGTAACGGATATATGTAAATACACCTTCAGCATTCAATTGTGTACGCTTGCCATGTTCATTTGTCTTTTAAAAAACAATGTGAAGAATTTTAAAATTTTACAAGCCCAAAATTCCCTGGTGACAAACTCATTTTACATTTTACATGAGATAAACCATGTTCATTAAATGTTTCATTAAACCTAGTTTTGTTGTATAATATGATCGTTAATTTATAACTACGATTAACATAGATGGCGTGTGGGTTAATCAATGTAGATGTCGCTGATTACTGGAAAGTAATCCATCTTGAGAGTTGAGGGGAAGGGTTGAACGCACTGATCGATGAGTTGACCACAAGGGCATCAGTCTAATTGACTTAAGCATTCAAAATGCTCTCATAAGTGCTAGGTCAACACTACAGCCGTATGTTAGCCTGCATTTTAAGTCAAAGTCAACAAAATCATGTCGACAAGTGATGAGTCTGACGTCACGTTTAGTGCTTTTAATTCATCCGAGTGCCTTCGATGTCGACAGTGATCGGTATATACGATACAAACCAACTTTTGTTACAACGATTTATGGAGAATTTGTCACTAGCATTCACCCCGGAAGTTGACCGTATATAAGTACCTTACAACAGTAATATCAATACTGTATTTACTCATATAATGGTCCCACCCAAATTTGTAATACATTTTATCAGAAAAGTAAAGATATTTAGCGATATTAATTCAACATTTAATATATATATATACAAAGCAGTAAATCATTGGATAAATACAGACATATTCAGTTCTAACTTCTAAGGGGTGTACTAGTACTAAATTTAAAAGTACATTTTTGTGCAGTGTTAACGTTAAGTTTCTTCTAATAGCCCCACCGATGTTTTGGAGGGGACAAATTTGCAAAAAAAAGTTGGGGCAAATACACGAGGTGAACCAATTCCCAATTATGTTACGGAAATTGTTTGAAAAAAAAACCCAGAAAAAAAAAAAAAAACAGTACCTGCAAAAAATTTTTAAACTAAAATCTTGTACACATTCTGTTAGCATGGCATAAAAGTGATAGTTTGATAATGTAAATGCTAAGCTAAACAAGTTGAACAAAATACAATATAAATGACGAGGGATGCCCAAGAATATTGACATCTTTTTCCATCGATGATGCAGAAGATGAATTCCGGAAAGCGTACACAGCAGGCATAATTTCCGCTGGCAGTGCCATCTACCTAACGGTATTTGTGAAACTGAATAGTCGGAAGAGCGGCCTCATTGCGTATCCATGGCATAGCCCAAGAAATATACATCCGATACATTGCAATGGGCATCAGTAACAGTGGCACGGATGCAGGTTGCCATAGTAACTGCCATGGCAGCATGCACTGAGATAATGGGAGGCATGTTTGAGCAGCGTCACATTGTTATTCTAACTTGACAGTGGAACACAGGAAGTGAGAGAGCCCATCATTCCCTTGCACGTAATGCGAGAGAAATCAAATAATGAAAATGTGTATTCCTATACACAAGATCCCGTGCAGTCGTCACTCGTTTGTATACATGAAGCAAGCGGTTTCCTATCGCAAATAGAGTACATCATCTATATGATGATGAACAAGTATTTGAAGTTCCGGAATTTGTTATGATTTCGGTATGTATCGACATATCGACCCCTGTCCCTATGGCTAACTATGGTAAGATATGCAGTCTAAATAATGCAGACAACGTTGCATGAATGTTGAGACTATTTTAGGTGAAAGTGCATTTGTTGTATTGATAAGCTGGGACTTAGGCCCGTACCACAGCTGCTCAACAAACTGCAGCTCAAACTTTGTCTTGTCTAAGCTGCATCTCAAGCTTAAGCTAAAGCTTGAGATGAGCTCGTCTTGGCAATTTGTCTATGCAAGGTTTAATCTAACAACACTGCATGTGATTGAAATAATGAAAATGTCGCTATAAATGAATAGATCAATTTTGAAACTAATCTTTAAACAGTAACAAAACTTTAAAACGTAGGTAAAAGCAAGATGTTTTCTAATTCTCATAAAATATGAACCTCGAGTTACCTCGAGGTGCTAAACATTTGTATGCCACACCTTTCACCACAATAAATTTCCATCAAAAGTGATGCAATTATCTCGCACGCACGCTGCTACACTGAGCTCACATTCTTCCTGGTGTGTCTGGGAGTCTCATAACTCAACATAATTATAGCAAGCTAATGCCACTTCGCCTAGAACTTTAATGGCATTATGTGCTATTAGATTCAGACGTAAAAAAAATGTCACATATTTTTCTTTTCATATGCAATTCTTTAATTTCATAGAGAAAATTTGAATGATGTGCCGCGACAATTGGAAAACGTATAGACAGTTAAAAAGTTAAGCGATTTATGTTCAGTGTGACAATTTTTAAATCGACTAAAATTACCAAATGTACTAATAAAAATCTTGGCAATGCTGATATTTTCAGACCCCTTAAGTGGAAGCAATATGTGGGTTAGAAAATGCAAGTAAGGTAGGAAATGCGATAAATTAATTATATTGGGTATATAAAAGGAAAATATTTACTTTTGAGTGGGATTGTATGAGAAAGCGACCGTTATTGTCTACAATATCGATTAATCATAGGCTCAAATGTGAGCATTCTATTTGTCAAAAAGAAACAAGAACAAAAAAAAATCAACATCAACATCAACAAAAACAGTTTGAAATCAAGGTTTTGTTTTAAATAATTATGCTGCATGTCTGCGCTGTCTATATGGCAAAGTTCATGCGTTGGCGTGACTGTTGCCTGAAATAAGATAAAATCCACTGTGGAAACTATGAGACGGCAGCGTTGCCATGCTTCCAAGTAGGACTAGATTGCCTCGTTAATGGGGAGGCAAGCGGCATTGCCATTACATTCACGTAGATGCAATGGAATGGCTTCCGGGCAGTACTAGATACTTGGGTATTAATCGCAATTAAATTAGCAACAACTATTATCATTGATATTTGTAATGCGAGAGCAAAACGCTAGGTACAGGGTGCGTCATTTAATTAAATTCGTATTAAAAAAATTGTACCGATAAGCTATCCTAGAATAGATTTCCATAATGTTTTTATCCGATGAAAACATTATTTGCTGACAAACTTTCAGCAAAACAAAACACTCACAAACGTGTTCGACATGCCATTTCATGGAATTCACTAATGTTGTATTCAGATTAAACAAGCAAAGTGATTAGATACGACTATACCGACTGAACTCAAGATACTCGAAACCTATAATTTAAGTTGCCTTGCCAAAAGGCAAAAATCTCCATACCGACCCTGTACACGTAACGCATGTTAATAGTTTGATTATAATAATTTTTCAACAAGTTGATGATGATAATATACCTGTATATACACAAAGCAATTCAAAGCTTTTCAAATGGTTAAATCTCAAGTTGAGCATACTAGACTTATCATTTTTCTGAAAATATACTTTGGTTGTATTTTGAAAACTATCCCTCCTTTTAACATATCTTACTAAACCAAACCGGAAACACTAGCTGTTTATAAATATAATGGGTAAAGAAAACTCATATTTAAGTTTCGAGGCTATAAGCTAGGATGGGGAACATTTTTTTTTTTTTTTTGAATTACTAGAATGAAACTACGAGTTATTTGAGCTGCGTCTAAATAAAGTCGTTACCGAAAGACGGTGGTTGAGGGGTAACACTGGCCTTGCATTCCGGAAATGAGGGTTAGGATAGATTCGGTGCAGGAATTAGTACAAACTATACACGCCATCTTGCGCAATCAAACGCTAATTTTAACATTAACGGATGAGGAATGTATAAAACAACCAGAGTGTTTTATTAATTTTTTTAACACAAACTAGTGATACTATTGATAACTAATGAAGCCCCAATGTTTATTGAAATGCTATTTCTACTATACAGAGACTATACATAATTAGAATTACTTAAATTACTTGATGTCAATAGAGAGTTTTCGCCAGCCACGTTAAGCGATGACGAGATTGGCAGCACTGTCAAAAACAGGGCTGTCAATCTCGTCATCGTATAACGTGGCTGGCCAAAACTCTCTAATGTCAGTCCAATTTGACAATCCAATTTCAGTGTTTAATGAAATACCAAATAAATGCACGTCCCTCAAACGCAATCAGATAGCGTAAGTTAGTGCTGAGTGGATGCTGAGAAGATAAGGCGATCGAATTGATAAGTTTCCATGACATGTCAACCTGTTCTAATTAGACAGGGTCAAATACAACTGGAATTCCAAAGCAAAATGGAAAACTGACGGGAAGACTGGGTATGGGTTCTGGTCGCAAACGTCGTTAAATGAACCCCTATAAACAAAACGAATTTAGGTCATGTGGTCCATGTCTGGTTGAACCTATACAACTTTAGTAATCTTTGTTTAAACCTTCAGAAATGTGTCAACCTTGAGTCGACTCGGTGGTATACATGTACGATATAGTTCCTCGAACTACATAAACATGACCAGAACATGTACTTGTGAAATACAAAACATTGCAGAAATATTAAAAAACACCAGGTAATGTTGAAACTTTAGCAATACGTTATTAAAACACAACAGATGGCTATAGTGTAATTCACTTTATGAAACCACGAAACACTGTATACGGCAACATGTATATTTTCACTTAAATCCACTATGTATAATTGGTAATAATGCATGCACCTGGTTTCCTTCTGAAATTAGACATGTTAGAGTATTCATCCGTTTAACTAATGCTTTCTATGCCTTAATTGGCTATAAATGACAATGTACAAGATGGTTTTATAACAAGGAACTGAACATTAATCCCCTGGTTTTCTGGCACAGTTCGCGATCCAAGTCACGAATTATGATGATCCAATTCTAAGGAAAATTTTAGCATTAACGGTGACCTCCATAGTTACACTAATAAAATGTACTTAACGGAACTTAAAAACTTGAAGTTCTTTTGAGCTCTACACTGTAGTAGATTTAACTTATTATCATGTGCATCCACCGGCATACAAATGCCCATTCAAAGAGATAGGGTATCATTATTGAACGCCTACTGACAATTAATTCACTTCGTAAATTTTAATGCAAACGCATACTAATCGCAGTCAATCGATCGATTATAATAGTCATGAGGGCCTATATATATACGTATAAGAGCCACGAATTTCGCCCTTTGATTGGTCGATTAAGCAGTCTTGGTAGCTGTTCTTTGAAGACGCTGAATAGGCTTACAAAACCGAGAAAAGCAGGTTTGAGCGCAACAAAGGTACTAGGCCTAACAAGATTTCTTGAACCGATATACGGAAGTGGATCTTGCTTTTACAAGCCACCTGTCTAGATTCCGAGTGCGTTACCATGGCAACCGCATGGAAAGATCACAGTTGACCTGCATCGAAGTGTGATGCGAACCGAAGAGCACATTTTAAAAGCACGGTTCAATTATCTAGAAATGAGAAATAATAAAAATAAAAGTTGCATGCGCTTTTTACCAATTTCTTAATCATCAATTTTATATAAGGAAATGCAGGGACGAAATATCAATTTTAACGTTTACACTATGCAACATGAGAAACTAACACGCGATCGTATTCTGGTTCAGCACCCTCTGGTGACGTATGAACCTTCATTATTGCATTCGTGAAATCAGTATTAATTGGAAATCAATTAGCGGAACGTGATGAAATTCATCATATAAAGTTTCATAATTCGTTTCGTTTCTAAATTTTGATATAATACTATGATTGCACATTGTAGAGCAAAGTGCAATCCGAAACAAGACTTACGTCAGTTTTAAATTCTGATGTGGGCCAATAAGAAATTATATTGACAACCTTTGAACTGTCCCTGAGCAAATATCTCGTCAATCGCCATTTATAGTTAAAAGTATTGGAATCCTAACAAAATTTGCATACGAATCCAAAAAAATCTATTTAAGGAGACTGCAAAGAAAACCACAAACACATAACACGTAAAGGCCTTCAACAGTGATCCTGACGTAGAAGAAACTATGCCTAGTAATTCTCATTTATGGTGAGTTATTGAGCAAATGTCTTTTTGACAGCATATCCCAAAGGCACATTAAGCAGCAGATATTCACAAGGAAGTAATTGAAAATGTTATAAGCAGAATACAAGTTCCAAAATAATCGTTAAATGCTATCTGCAATCGAGGAATTGCTAATTGGATACCAAACGAAAGAGGTCCAACACCTGTCAATTGATTCTTAATTGCTTCTTCTGAAAGATTGTATTCTCGAATATTCTGGAAAATTCATAAACATAATCTAACAAGGTTGACGAATTTATAAATTGTGGATAGTACCGAGAATTTGTAGCACATTAACAAAACACTTCTTAATACAATTCTTAATGCAATTTAAGCTAACACATTCGATTTAGCAATTGAGAAAAATTGAGAAAAAATTCCTGTAATTATTGAAAATTCGCTTTAATTTTAATGTGCTCAGATAATAATACATAACGACTGTACGTCTAAATCCACCAAGGTGTTGAGAATTTGGCATAGAACAGGAAATTAAATGAGGTCTGGTGGTAGATTTACAAAAAAGGATTTTTGTTGTTGTTGTAAATACACGAAAATACAGTTAAAATTGCCACAAAAAAAACCCATGGAGTGTCATCTGCTCTATTCATCAGTCTTTCAGTTTTATAAATTGATAAAGTAATTACAAGTATGCCCAAAGCTACAAGCTGTTTTCGTTAGTTAAATTACCTCACAGAGTAATTGAAAATGCATATGCTTTTTTTACTGAATCTATCACTCCACCATATGGAATTTCCATACTAACAATAGCGGGTTGAATTTTAGTACTTGAACCATGTTGCATAAAACATGCTAGTTAAACCTGCCATGCATGAGCTCTCTAGAAGTCTTCACATGTCATATTAATCCATAAGCTCATCATTTATTAGAGATGCACAGGTGCGTTTGAACGAATCAAAATCTATCATTTTTTCCCGGCGCTTCAAACACTAAAGGAAGATTTTCTAGAGAAAAACATAGTGGAGGTAGTATAAGCCGTTTGCAAAATCGCTTAAAGGTGGGCAGACCAACAGGCTTATTACACCCAATGGTTTATAATAAAAAAGGACGTGTAGTTCTATTGAGGAGATTAAAGCTGCTACGAAAAGGATTTACGAAGGCCTTGGAAATACAGTGGATTCCGCTTTATCTGGACACCGGTTAATCTGGGCAGCCATTTATTAGGGCCAAATTGTCAAGA